>JBAMJV010008719.1:0-272534 GCA_037951105.1 Echinarachnius parma
TGTCCTTCAGCAGAGGCATTTTATCCACATTGCTGCTCTCGTACCCAGGAGTATAAATGGGTACCTGTTTGGGTGTTAATCTAGCGTACTCCCCCGGGGAGTTGATGACTGCGGCACAAGATTATGTGCGGGTTTGAACTGTACCAGTAACGACCAGGGTAATAATACAAGCGCACTAGAGACGTTGCTTCGGCAATGTGATATGCGCTATATAAAAACTGTGTATTATCTATATTCATAATCATCCCATGGTGTCATATTATGCTTGCACATTGTACTGTGTTGAATTACCCGTTCAGCCAGGGAACTGGCATAACGGTCCAATGTACACCACGCTGGGTTTTCCCACTATTAAAGGGCCATGTGAGATTGTTGCCACTATATATACGACACATACATTTGTTCATTTATTAATTTTCTTCATGTATTAATTGTATTTATTAGTATTATTAATTGATTCATTTTTGTAATTTAAATATTTTTTTATCTTATTCGTTCATTCATTTGTTATTTCTTCATTCATTTGTTATTCTTTTTCGTCAACCAATCACGAAAGTAATTACACAGTGTGGGTGGCCTACCGTGTTTATAATGTGTAAACAGCATGCGTCGTTTGCTTGAAAGCACTGACGTACTGTTGGGGCTCGGGGGGGGGGGGGGGGGGTGGGGGGGTGGGGGAGGGGGGGGGGGGCTTCTGCCCCCCCCCCCCCCCCTCCAAATACAATTACATCATGGCTTATTTCTAATTCGATACCAGTGATTCCAGGGTGTTTCTTAAAACATGATAACTTAGATTCTACTTCATTACAAGTCAATTCTCCCTTCCTAGGAATGCACCAGATTGCATAATTTCAAGTATAAAATGCAAAAGCTCCCTAATACCCGTGCATGGGCGGACACCCACCTCCCATCACACCCTCCCATGAAACCCTCCCCCTATCATGCCTTTTCGGGTCGCCTGTCTACGTCGCTTGTCTACGTCTGGTATACCTTGTGCATGTTGTTGTATCATAAATATTGTGGCACTTTGCATGTTTGGTGCAACTGTTTGAACTGTTTATGTCTCTTTGCTAATACAATGTAGTATTTTTTGGTATTATAATAATGCACACTTATTCAAATTATAGAGAGGTTGTGCGTGGCCCCACCCATGTGCCCCCCACCCCCCCCCCCCCCCCCCCCCCCTAGGTACGCCACTGTGGCCGGGGAAAACCAACATGTATCAAATTGTTATCCTGGGATTCCCAAGTTCTAAAAATAGTTTGTGCAGACGACCAATGTTATTGTGTTGTTTCGAACGTTAAGCTTGAAAACGAATTTTGTCGTATGGTTACCGATATTTACAGACATCACGCCAAACATAATTCTAAAATTCTGTTCCAACATGTATACACCATTTTCTCGTCCCGCGGTGCAAGCATTTCACAGCATAGCAGTTCGATGCAGCTAATGTATTTCCTTTCTGGTCATAAATTAATTTAATGAGGAATATTTCATCGTATTATTAATGCACTGACAATATCATATTAAAGGTCTCATCTCTTTGTATTCAAGGAAAACAGTATTCTTGCTTTATGGTGATCATCGTGTACCATCCTGGCCATGTATGGACAGAGGTGAACTCTCCTGTGATCGGTAAGTCACTAATCTATGGGCCCCGTTGCTGGAAGAGTTGAAATCGATTGTAAACTTGCAATTAAGTACAAGTCAGATCATGTGACTAAATGCGATTTGGTTCAAATCTGCATAATTGTTTTTCTGACTTTCAGGTTGATTGCAACTTTACTATCATTGCAGCTCTTTCTGCCAACAGGGCACGTGTCTATACTAAATATTTGAATTTTTCGTAAACAAAACAAATTGTTGTGAAAAAACGTAAAAATAAAAAGGATTTTTTTTTTTTTTGGTTTTGTAATAGTATTTTATTTTCTCTCGAAACAAATTTACAACGTAAATTTACAATACAAATCATTCATATAAGTACAACAAACTAATTGTGTACAGCATTACATATACATATACAATCTGTTCTTATACATATAATGATAATCATAGTGTTTGAGAAAAAAAGAGTCTATAGTAAAACAGAGAAACAATAGCGAACTAACAGAAGAAAGATAAAAAGATAAAGAAAAAAAAAGGGGGGGGGGTGGCGGTAGTAAGAACTCTGTACATGGGTCCTGGGTCATACCCTAGTCAGCTGAGTGTGTTCCCTTTCTATATTGAATTTGCAATGTCCTCTCTGTTCAGCTATCTTTCTTTCTTCCTCTTTATTATTCAATAATGTATCTTTAATATCTTTATAGTTGGCGGGATACTCTTACGTTCTCTACTATTAACAAATATCATACTTTTTATCAACAATATAACATGATTTAATAATTGTTATTTTCCTACATTACTAACCTTGATTCCTACATGGACCCCCTTTCCAATCTATATTTATTAATTCTTTCTAAATCAAGACTCGTTACCAAGCAGTCTACCCAGATCATTCTTACTTTTTTCACAAAAGTAAAACAAATGTTCATTTTGTCCTTCCTGCATTTTATGACAAAAAGAGCATAAATTACTATCCCCCGATATGGAAAAGTAAACATGTGTTTCTTTGTATAATGAAGATTATATAGTAATTTAAATTGAAATTCCCTTAGTGAACTATTAAGCGTGGATTTTCGGGAGCGTACGAAAAATATTTTCATTATCTTTTCCAAAGACATTATAAAGTGTTCTATGTTGCGAACTGCAAAAGACTTCTCTAATCTTAAATTTAACAAATGATCATATATATATTTTGAAGTTATATCACACAATGAATAATCTTTTCCACTCAATCGAAACTCCAAATTCAGTGCAGTATCTTCCATCACATTACAATCTCTACTTAACAATTGTTTCCATAGAAATGGTATATTTTCAAAAATCTGTTACACTATGTCAATTTCTGACCTATCGTAATCCTAGTCTCATAAGATTGCCTTGACAGATTTTATTCTTCCTTTGCTATCGACTATATGAGTATTTTATAAACGATTTTTTCAAAATTAATGTTTCATTATATAAATTTGTCCTTAATTCGAATATATCTATTATTACAAACAATTTGATTCCTGCTTCCAGTTTGCTTTTTAACAAAAATCTTTTGAACCTATCCAAGCTTCTAACATTTCCCTGTAAAAACCCGGAAGTGACAAATTCAATAAATCAATGAAAACATTGACAAAAGAAAACCAAAATGACCAACCTCCTGCTTGTCTAGGTCAAGAATTTAAAAACACTTTTCCATCCCATCATTGATTCCCCCTCAAAAAAGTCTCTTAATCCACATTATTCTCTGTGTCCGAATAAATAATTGAAAATCAATCATTTTTAGACCCCCTTTTTCGTAATTCAAAAAGTAACTTTCCCGTTTAATTTTATCTTTTCCATGCCACAAAAAATCAATGTTAATCTATTCAAATCTTCTATTACACCTTGCGGAATTGGAGTGAGTGAAGATACAAAATATTAATTTAGAAATCACAAACGTCTTTATCAATTGAATTTTTCCCATCAGGGTCAAGTCCCGCTGTTTCCACCATATTAATAAATGTTTAATTTTACTTAAAATTTCTTTATAATTTCATTCTTTCTCGAACTTCAGGGTCCATAGACAAAATATACACCTAATATTTTAATCATGCCCAACGTTTGTACCAAAAGGAGTTACAATTTCTTTTCTCATGAAGAGGGCCTAATAACAAAACATATGTTTTGTCTCGATTAATTTGTAATCCCGATATTATAGCAAAAGGTTTCAAATTTTTCATTTAATTTTATCAACGAATCTTTATCTTTTACAAAAAGCGTCATATCGTCTGCGTATAATACTTGTTTAATATGTGCATTTCCCAAAATAAACCCTGAAAATTTCATTGTCGGTCCTAATCGAGCGTGCTAAAGTTTCTATACATAATATAAATAAATAGGGTGATAAGGGGTCTCCCCTGGCCTTACTGCCTTACCCCTTTCATAATATTAAAATAACCAGTCGATACATTGCCGTTAAATACACAACTCTGAGCGCCCTTGTAGAGTGTACGAACCCATTTACAAAATGAAGTCCCAAAACCAAACGTCTTTAACACATTTTGCAAAAAATCATGAGAAACAGTATCAAAAGCCTTTTTAAAGTCAATGGCTAATAAAAACCCTGGTATATTATTTGTTTTTAGTATAGAAAATCATATCGTCTATCAATCTTATAGCCTCACCGATATTTCTCCCTTTTAAATATCCTACCTGATCTATACTAATAAGTTCCCCTAATACTTTTTAAATCCGAACAGACAATATCTTAGCTAAAATTTTGTAATCTACATTTAATAATGATATAGGCCTGTAATTTGTTATTTGTAAGGGGTCTTTATCTTCCTTTTGAATCAATATTATAATAGCTTGTTTTTGTGAAGAAGATAATTCTTCTTTAACAAATGCTTCATTTAAAGCCCTTACCACAATATCACCAATAACAGGCCAAAATAATTCATAAAACTCTACACTAAGACCATCGTTTCCGGGTGACTTATTACCTTTCATTTCTTTTAAAACCGCTATACATTCCCCTTGAGTTATATTACCTTCGCAAATTTCCTTTGATTCTAAACCTAATTTTGGCAAACCTTTAAAAAATAAACTTTCATTAAATAATTCTACATCAACAACAAATTTGGAATATAATCCAGCATAAAACCTTTGTATTTCCCGAATAATAATATCCATATCAAAACTTATTTTTCCTCCATCTACTAATAATTTACTTATAATTGTCTTCTTTTTATTTGCTTCCATTAGTTGCACAAAAATATTTAGTATTTTGTTCCCCTCTCTCATAAAATGATGCTCGAGATCGAACTTTCAAACCCTCATTAATATATTCATAACATTTTTTTAACTCCATTCTTTTATTTTCCAACAAATCAACCTTTTCCTTTTCTACCTTTTCTATCAATTCTTTTTCAATTACACTTATATCATTTTCCAGATTTTGAACTTTTTCTTTCCTTTTTCTAGATTTTTCTTTAGAAAATTTCCTAATAAAATTGCTAATTTTCATTTTCAAAAAATCCCAATACACTCTTACATCTTTAATTTCTTTTTCATATATATTTCTTAATCTCCCTATTTCCACTTCCATCTGTCTAATAAATTCCCCATCTCCACATAAACTATTATTGAACTTCCAGTAACTACCTTTACCTTTAATTGAAAAATTAGGCAAATTATAAAATTGTAACTGAACAGCAAAATGATCTGGTGCAATTGATGGTATTATATTACATTTTAAGACAATTTGTTCTAAACTATATGAAATAAAATAATAATCTAAACGACTTTGGACAAAGGGGTTAATTTGTTTAAACGTATATTGTTTTTTTAAACCATTTTTCCCCCGCCAAATATCTAATAAAGTCCATTTATCCTTATAATTATCAAAGTGTTTAAGAAATATCGACTGTACCTCTTTTTTATTACTTCCCAAATAATCTAAATCAACATTATAAATCATATTAAAATCCCCTCCCATAATTATTGGGTTACCATTACCATTTATTGTATCCAAACTGTTATCAATACTATTCAAAAACTCAATCTGCTCCATTGATTTCCCTCTTACTGGAAAATACGCGTTTATTAATATTAATCTTAATCCCTGAATAATACAGTCTAAAATAATAAATCTCCCTGCATTATCATTGCGCACTTGAAGAACCTGGATATCTAATTTAGAATCTATCAATACCGCCACCCCTCTACTGTGATTTGTCCCATGGCTATAATAAATTGTTCCATCCCACAAAGAACCCCATACATCTTCAACATCATTAGTGCTGTAAGTCTCCTGCAAAAAAGCTACTTCTACTCGTTTATCTCGTAACCAAGATAAAATACCACCCCTTTTTGTTCTTTCCCTTATTCCCTTAACATTCAAGGATACAAAATTACAATTAAACGATATATTATCAAAGTCCGTCATTATATATCAATATCAATACATATAAACTTTATCATCATTTCTATTTAAATATAACCTGAGTAATGAGAAGGGGACACACACTTCTTTAGAGTAACCCTCATAATTCTGACTGTTACCACAAAAATATGAAAAAAGAGGAACTACCGCCATACCCCTTGGAAAAGAAATTTAAAAAGTTAAACAGTCACAAGAATAACAATACATAGAAGAAAAAAGAAGAACAAAACAAATAAATCGAATCGAACCACCAAGTGCGAAAAAAGAATAATAATAAACTACCGTCCGAATGAGCCGCCACCCATCCCCTTCACTACACAAAAATAAGAATAAACAATAGACAAAACACGTCACTACTGAATTTTGCCTTTCTTTAACATCCTTCAGTCTTGACCGAGATCAGACTGCACCAATCTATAGGGGCTTATAATAGGTAGCCAAACCCCAAATGCCTCGGGATTGCGAGGGTAATCACTGCATTTCCAGCTAGAAGGAACCCTTTCGTCAAGCACTGAACCCTTTTCTCCATCACTTCGCATTCATTATACTCCAAACAAAAGTATTTACCAATTCCATGTATTTCTTTTAAAATAACTCATACGAATCGCTTTTGTTTCAATACCCCCTTATATCGGAAGCCCAAAACACTATCTAAAAAGAAATCTACTTTTGCTTTTTTTTTAAGCATTCTATTAAAAAAAAACCCGGAAAGGAATCAAAAAGAAAAAAAACCCTCAATCCTGAATAACCAATAACAGACATGATGTCTCAACAAGTAGACAACCTTCTACGACTGTAAACAAAATTACATAATCAAGAGAGAAACCAAATACATTGTCTCATAAAAAAATAAAAAAAACAAAACAAAACAAACAATGACGTGTTTACACTTGATAATACTTCATATCCCCTTGTATGAGACTTCTATCCGGCGTTCAATTACCCGCCGACTTTAACCATTTCCATTAGATTTCCCGCCTTTTACACAAAATCAAAAAGAAATTCCTTGTCTCTTCAAGCATTCAATGACAATACTCCATTTAAGGGATTTTATAAGTACGACCCTCTATCCCATTTTGTGAGAGCATTAAATGACATTCAATTACTCTCGTATACCCTCTGTTACATCTATATAAATAAAAACAACTTTACAATACATTGGACTTTCGAATAGTCTCATAGAAAGAAGTACAAAACACTCGCTATTCTTGTATTACATCACTTATAAGAATGTCAAAACTCCAATGTGACAACAACAATTCAGACTCAAGTAATACATTTTTTCAAAAAATCAAAAAGAAACAATGAACAAAAGTTTCTCCTTTTTCTTCTTTTTCCTTCATTTTTTCCCTTTTTCAATTACAAAAACCCTTTCCGAAATCCCTCAATTCTGGCCTAGTAGCAAACTGGCTTGACATGTGTCAAAAAACACCAACAATTAAAACGGCTACTCCACACTTCTAATACCTCTCTAAAAAAAAATAAGCATGACTAAGCCAACTCTTTCATCAATTTCGAAACCCTTTTTAGAGATCACTCAGTCATGACGTGGTGTCACTAGATTGGCTTTTCAAACATTCAATAAAAGGATTCCCCTAAAGAGACTTCATCAGATAATAGACCGCCTCCGCAATGCATGCAAACAATACGCGTATGACGCAATACTCCCCGCTGGCAAGCCCAACAATGGCAACTAGGTCCGGCAAGCTAGATTACCCTGAGCTTGCCGGACCCAGTCACCACCGTCAAGCCCGCCAACGGGGACCCCGACGTCAACGCATACCACCTACACACACTGCAGAAGCGGTCTATTGACTTGTTTAAGTACCGTTCTTTATCCCATTAAAAAAAAAACAATTTACAATACATTAAGATGCTGAACCGTCTCACTAAACCCGCTATTCTTCTAATACATCACTTATAAGAATGTCACAATTCAGAGTCATTTTTAACTAATACCTAAGGAACAATAAAGGAACCTTTGTATCCAAAACCTTTTTCACAAACTCAGAATGAGTGAGCTCTCTTATCCCTTTTAAAACCTTTTTACAAGATTATTCAGTCCAGACGCGGTAGTCAACTGGCTTTAAAAAAATGCTAATCAATTAAAGAAAATATTCCACAAGGTCTTTACCAACCAGAATCTTTTCTCTCCATTTCCACCTGCACGTTATTTTGACCAAACACCCTGACATATCTTTAACTAATCCCTAAGGAACAGTGAAGGAACATTTTTATCCAGAACCTTTTTCACAAACTCAGTCTTGACCCAAATAACACATTGGAAATCATTATGATTATAATTTGAAACGCCCGATTGCCACGGTATCAAATTTACATATGTATGGTTACATAAGCAAATAATACAGTTCATATTTTGCTCATAAATCATTTATTTCTGATGAATGACCATTGTTTTTACTACATCGGACCAGTCAGAAAAATAATGCTTTTAAAAAATGGGAAGAGCCTGCGTAATAGTTATGTTTTCTACTGTTTTGAAGATTTCGTGTGTATTTATTGTTTGTATCGTTTCATTTTATTTGTGTTAGGGAACTATTATTTTTGACCCCCCGAAAATATGTATAAATAAATACAAGATTTTGTTTTGTACATAAATCTCAAAATTTACAAATTTTCGGCGTGACTTGCAGTGCCAGTGACAAAATGTCACATTACCTTATTTTAGTAATGATAGGTCCTTGTTTTGTAAGTTTGGTATAATTGAAAAGTTGGAAACAAAAGTGGTTCAACCCGTGCGGCGACATTATTTGCGCGTAATCGAGTAATCAGGAAAATCGTGGTGGTACTAGCGTATATATTACGGTATTTTCGCAAACCTGAGGACGACGAGTAGTGGGGTGGTTAAGGGGTCCATGACTGCATTTTGGGGTACGATTGTTTTACTTGGCATACATACTCCTTGGATCAAAAGAAGAAAATTCGTCAAAAGAGACACTCTGTATCTATGCAAATTCGGCCAAATTTCCATAATTGATACAGAGTGTCTCTTTGGATAAATTTTCTTCTTTTGATCCAAGGAGTTTGTATGCCAAGTAAAACGATTGTACCCCAAACTGCAGTGAACACCCATATTTGTGGCCCCTACTAGAAGAAATGACGTCATTTAGGCGAGAAATTACGTCACTTACGTTCTCTCTCGTCGTCTGGCCAATCTGAGCACTAGTTCATGCCCGATTTCAGGTTCGTCGGAAAATCCAGTGCACCGTCTTCAGAATTACGTAATCAGAGAAGTATCAACATGTATATGTGTGTGTGTGTGTGTTTTATACGTGTGTATGTGTATGTGTGGTGGATTATGTAACTGGTGTATGCGTGTGTGTTTGAATGTGTGCGTTTGTGGCTTTGTGTACGTGTGTGCGCATTTGTGCGTGTGTGTGTGTTTGTGAGTGTATATGTGTTTGTTTTTGTTTGTTGGAATGCGAGTGCCTGCGTGCGTGTGTGTATGCGTATTACGGGTATGGGTTTTTTGTTTGAGTGTGTGCGTGTGTTTGTGTTTGTTTGAGTGCTCGCGTGGATGAGTGTGTGTGTTTGTGTGTGTGGATGTGCGTGTGTGGGTGTTTGTGTGCATTTGTGAGTGTGCATTCATGTGTTTGTGTTTGTGTGGGTGTGTGTTGTGTATCTGTATGCGTATGTGTGGGAGTATTAATGTTGTGTTTGTGTGTATACGCGTGTGTAAGGGTTTGTGTTTGTGTGAGCGCATGTGTGGGGTGTTTGTGTGCATTGTTGTTTGTTTGAGTGCGAGTGCGTGCGTGCGTGCGGGAGTGGATGTTTGTGCGTGTGAGTATACGTGTGTGTAAGTGTGTGTGTGTTTTGTGTGATTGAATGCGTGTATGTGTGTGTGTGTCTGTGTTGGAGTTAGTTCAGTCGGGTCGTGTGTTTGCGCATGTGTATGTTTGAAAGTGTAAGGTGTGTGTGAGTGTTTGTCATGATTGTGTGTAGAAGGGAACGACGTCATTTTGAACGCGCGTTAACTAAAAACGAAAATGGTTCAAAGGCAGCGAACAGGTAGTGAACAGCACGGGTTGACTACATTCAATAGACCGCTTCTGTGATGTATGCAAATAATATTCGTATGACGTATAGACTCCCCGTTGGCAAACTTAACAATAGTAACTAGGTTCGGCAAGATAAGTATGCCGGAGCTTACCGGACCTAGTTACTATTGTTAAACAGTGCCAACGTGGAGTATTACGTCATACGCATATTATTTGCTTATACAGGGTGGCCCAGAAATAACGGAACGGGGTACTTTCCATTATAAAGAAACATACAGACTAGGTTCACTGGATAGATAATCTTTTAAAAAGAACTTTGATATCATCAACAGTAATGTTTTTGTTTGGGTGTTCGAAATAACGAATTTCTTTTAAAAAGATTATCTATCCAGTGAACATATTATCACAATTGCAAATACCCCGTTCCGTTATTTCTGGGCCACCCTGAAACGGTCGTTCTAGGACGGGAAACTCGTTCTCGTTCACATTAGCGAAAACTCCCTATTGGCAACACGCGTGCCGGCTGTTTAAATACCCCCCCCCCCTTTTTTTTTTTTAGAGCCGAGTGTCACTCTCAAGGATCTAATTTTCTTTAAAAATTGTAAACCATTGTAGACCTGTACGATCCCCACTCTGTATGTCTCAAAATGAACGGTACAGTCAGGGGGGTGGGGGGGGGGGGGGGGAATATGATAATATGAAAATCGTTAGGTTATTTGGTACCATATTAAATGGGAAGAGTTGTGCTTTCAGATGCTGCTTGTATGACCTTCAGTGGGTCTCGAATTATGTCTGATTGTATACAAATATACAAAAACCCATTTGTGCCGATTTGCGTATTTGCACTGGAAATTGCGACGGACATTTGTTGCACACAATTGGTTTTCTCACTAATTATTATGATATTACAGGCCCGTAGCCAGGGGAGGGCAGGGGGGGGGGGGGTGCGTACGCACCCCCCAATTTTACCGGGCTCGGTCTCGGTCCCGTTGTTTTTGTAAATTACTCACTCCCCCTAAACAAAACAAGTTTTCTGGATAGAGTTCTTCAAAATTGACCTTGCCTCATGGATTCTGATCGCCTCAGATTCCTAGCACTTTTGACAGTAATCCGAAATGTGTTGCAAAAATGAAGGCGTTTGCATTGTTACTGTTACTGGAATTGATTGAAGACATTTGTCAGGCCTTGCGTTTGAATATTGAGACCATAAAGAGCCTTACTGATAAGCCTTACTGATAAAGTTAACCTTACTGATGTTAAAGTGTATAGCAAAGGCTCGCATTGTAATAACACGCATTAATGATAAATCACTACTTCAGTTGACGAATCTTTGAAGATTTTGTAAAGCCTCTGTTGATCCAACAAAAGGCGTGAAATCCATTAAAATGGAATTCAGGCATTGGTTACAACATATTTAAGCATCATATTTAGCCAATTGAATAATTAATTACTTGCTACTTATTTTTGCTCGAACAAAATTACGTTTTGGTAAGTTATGTAATGCACATACCGTAAATTGGCACAAAGTGGATTTCGATATTTTGCAAACAAACAACCATATCTCACGACTGACAAACCCAATTAAGCTGAAATAAAAACCAACTGATTATTTTCCTTTAATGTGACACCATATAATATAATGTATATTTTTCAAATTACCATCATACCGTAAAAGAATATTTTCCAACTTTACCATTCTTTTGGAGACATACTGTATAGTATCCTAGCCGCTCTATATATGGTGGCCCAGAAAAAAACGGAACGGGTATTGCCAGTATAAACAAACGTATAATATAGACTCTATAGGTTCACTGGATATAATCTTTTTAAAGGAAATTTGATACCAAGAACAGCAATTTTGCTCGAGTAGTTTTTATTTTATGGCATCTTCTGTGACAACATGTCAGGTTCAGATTTGTGTCAATTTCTACGAAGTTGGTGTCTGAAAAATAGCCATTCATGCCCGTCAGAGTTTCAAGCAGTGATCAGTACGAATACTTATAATATGTCCATGTTCATTCAGCAGAAAACCCGAGGTTGAAAGCGAAGGAGCATGATTGTGAGTGAGTAAGAACCTGATATAATGTCATTAAAGACGCCCTAAAACTAAAAATACTAGACCAAAATTAATGTTCTTGGTATCAAATTTCCTTTAAAAGGATTGTCTATCCAGTGAACATAGTCTTTACGTTTCTTTAAAATGGCATAATTTTTTTATAACCTTTTCCGTTTTTTTTTTTTTTTTTTGGGGGGGGGGGGGGGGGGAGGCACCCTGTATAAACCCATGAATTCGCGACGCCGTTTGCTGCTCCAAATTCTTGTATACAGTCGCCGCTCTCTAGACCCCCGCGGCCGCCGCGCTGCTCGTGCGTCCACACAATAATTTTCACCGCTTGGTACTGGTGCGACAAAGAACTGACTGAAGCCGAGCCAATTAAAGGGGAAGTTCCCCAAGTACTTATTGGATTAAATGAAAGGAAAACAATTTAAGAAGCCCAACTGTAAACGTTTGAGCAAATTTGGATGTTCCAGTCCAAAAGTTATGATTTCGGTAATTTTTGTTTGCCGCCCTCTCAAAATGGCAATTTGCCAACATCTGTGATATAGCCTAGTGGTCAACCTTCCACTGACTTTGTACATATATTTTCACATTTGTTCATTCTTCGTGGATTTCAATGGACCAGTTGAGGAAGTTTAACCTTAAATGCATGCACATTTACCTGTTCTCTAATGATTATCTGAGATTTAGCAAAAAGGTGACAAAGAGGGCAGCAAACAAGATTTTGATCAAAACTTTGAAAAATCATAATTCCTGATTGGATTATCCAAATCTGCTCAAACTTTCGCTATTAGGTATCTAAAATTGTTTCTTTTTCAAACAATCTGCTTAAAAGCTTATATAAACTTTCCCTTTAAGCTGGCGAGCGTAATGTCACTCTTGGCAGGTCAATTTCCAAGACCCTCTTTGATCTAATGATTCGAGTACCCCCCATGGGGAGAAAAGAAATTCGAATAAACATATGTATTTAAATAATGAACAGGGAGGATTGAAAGTGTATTTTAAGTATGATTTCGTCTTATGCGGTTTAAAATGCTTATTTATGGCAAATAGAGAAAAAAAAAAATAGAAATGATCAATATTATAAATATGTGTTAAACGTATTGGTGGGAAGTTGATAATTGTCGTGTCATTGCGTGTCGACCCCATGCATATCATGTCCCCCGTATCATCGCTACCGTATTTCCTCACAAATTCAATCAGTCTCTAATAACAATTGGACGATTTCACAGTCGTACAAGCTCGTTTCAAATAACTTTTTTTTTTGTAATTTGGCTAACGATTGTATATGTTTGGAGATATCTGACTTTCAATTAAAAACATACATATGGTCAAGATGGTAGACGAGGCTCGCATAGCCGTTGATATTATAAACAAATTTGAACATAATCCAATGTAGATTAAACTTGTTTACCGAACAGATTTTGATAAGACATGTGTATGTGATTGACATGCATTTCTTTGAATGATTAGTAGTAAAGCCTATTACAAACTAATAGTTATAACTCCACCATGCTCGAAAGGTATACACAATTGCAAACGACTAAGTAAAAAGCCTGGTATCATTAAAAAGAGCCATTCAAACACAAGAGGGCGCTCTCTAAAAGGGCATTATTTTAAACACTTTTTCGTACAAAATTATGCATGTGATGTGTTGTTGAAAAAATTATTAAATAGAGAGATCATCAACAACTATTTAAAAACCGCTTTTTAAATTTTTTGAAGAAGAGTTTTTTTTTTTAAATCATCGAATAAATTTGGGGCCCAAATGTATTACGATCGGATACATTTATTGATATTTCAGCCATTTCTGAACCGATTTTGACCAAATAAAGTGAACTACCCCTTTAAAGAAGCAAGAATGCATGTACAGCAGCTAAGCTCTTCACATGTTTTCAAATAGGGAGGCTTCATAAACAAGATATGCATTGCTAGTTTTAGCTAATCGTTCGGAAATCTGAACGTTTCCATCAGGTCATATCGTATCAAACGGTGCCTTCTCTTGTTATAGTTCACGGGGGAAAAATGCAGTTCATTGACGTATTTAAATTTGCGCCCATTTAATCACAAAGAGAAGTTTTGTTTTTGTCCCATTTAAATCCACAGCTGTATACCAAAGATGTTTGGGGCAAACTACTCTGACGAAGCGGAATACGCGGGACGAGAGACACGTAACCATGGGAACCCGTCCGGTGGTAACGCGAGGGGTCGGAGTGCAAGAGGACGGGGTCAAAGAGGAGGAGCGCCCAGATGGCAAGAAGGAAGGCAACGTGATCAAGACGAACGAGAAGAGAGACACTATGACAGAGATAGAAATCAAGGGAGGCAATGGAGAGAGAATAGCAGAAGAACGAGCGATTATGACTACAGAGTCGATGGAGAGATGAGAGACAGGAGTTCAAATGCGGGTAGGGGAAGAGGTTCAAACCATGTAAGGGGGAGCCGAGAAACACAATATCATGATAGAGGAGGAGGGGGAGGAGGAAGAAGAGGCGGCAGAGGGACAGAAGAAAGAGGGATAGGAGGAGAAGGGAATAGAGGAGGAGGGAGAGGTGGAAGAGGAAGAGGGGAAAGAGGTATTGGAGGAGGAGGCAGATGGGCAGGAGGAGGAGGAGGAGGAGGAAGAAGGCAGGGAGGCAGTAGAAGAGAGGACGCCAGCGGTGGAAGGTCATATACATCATCGGGACGAGGGAATTTCAACCCTATCAGCACACGGCTACTCATGGAAATACTCCGCAAAGATCCCTCTGAAGCCGCGATCGAGCTAGGTTCACTCAAGGGGTGCTTTGAAGCAGGTCTGAATGAGGAACGCATTGACGACACGCGGCAGCATCTCTTCTGGAATGTCCTCGCCTTTATCAGTGACACCATTGGAGCGGCCGAAACAGTGAACATGCTGATGACCATGGTTGTCCACTCAAAGCTTCTCAGCACCCAGCTTCCTTTGATTCTTGTTCGTCTGCGCACCGCGGGATGCACAGGATTGGATGACAAAGCACAGTCTCTATTTAGGAATGTCATTGCCGTATTCAACGTGGTTCTTCAGAGCCTTCCAAGCCGTGCTTCTGACATAAAGGTTGCTATTACATTCATGTCCGATGCTGCTTCAGAACTAGGGGATTCACATTTCCGCGATGAAGTTTTGGACTTGGTAAAACAGTTGAACGAACAAGTCAACACGATTGAACTAGAGAGAGAACACAAGCGACAAGTGGATCGAATGAGTAAAAACCCACCACCGGATGATTTCCGCCAACAGTCGGTCCTTCCTACACCAAAAGAGTTAGAGGCTGGATACCAACCTTTCCTACGACCTCATCTCACAAGAGGAGTGTATGCTGATGCTGACCACTACCTTGACGTACAGTTCAGGCTTTTGAAAGAAGATTTCATATATCCCCTACGAGCAGGTATTTCTGAATACCTCGCCTTCAAGAAAGCACATCCCGATCGAAGGGCAAGGCTCTCGGAAGTTAGGATCTACGAAGACGTTCAGTACGTCGGTGCTGTACGTGATTTCTCTGGACTCTCATACTGCGTGTCATTCAAGAAGCTCAAACATGTACGGTGGCAAATTTCGAAACGACTCATGTTCGGATCTCTGCTGATGTTATCATCCGACGACTTCAAGACGTATTTGTTCGCAACAGTTGCTAAGCGGGACGCGGAAAACCTGGAGAAGGGCTGCATCACCATTTCACTAGTTGATCACGATGATGCGTCGTGTCTGCAGAACCAAACATTTGTGATGGCAGAGTCAACAGTGTTCTTCGAGGCATATCGACCCGTCCTTCTGGGACTACAACGAATGTCGACCGCTTCGCTGCCACTGTCACGGTACACTCTGAACCTATGTAAGGATGTAGAAGCACCATCCTATATCTTTGATACCCCATCCATGCCAGCACCAAGGGTCAATGTTCGAAGACATTTTCTTTTCGACGACCTTTTTGTTGAAGACGAACTGGAAGCAAGACCAGCAACCATGGATATTTCACCCATCATGACACCTGAATACAGTCAAGATTCGCAACGCAGCCACGTGACGGTACTAGATGAATCAACCTGGCCATCTGGAACCATGGTGCAGCTGGACGAGTCGCAATTGGAAGCTGTCAAAACGGCTCTAACTAAGGAAATGTCGATCATCCAAGGACCACCTGGAACAGGGAAGACGTACATTGGGCTGAAGATAGTGCAGATTCTTCTGGGAAATATGGCGCTTTGGTACAGCAAAGACCCAGGACCGATTCTCTTGGTATGCTTCACCAATCACGCCCTTGATCAGTTCTTGGAAGGCATTCTTAAATTTCACACGTCAGGCATAGTTCGAGTAGGAAGTCGGAGTAAGAGTGCCGAATTGGAGCCATACAATCTGAATCGCCTTGTTCGAAGGGGAAATAGAGACGATGGGGAAATCATCAAGAGAAGAGTTCGCCACGTCAAGAAAGAAGTGGACACTGCCAAGATCTTAGTCGAGAGAACGCAGGCAAGGCTACATGGGGCGAAGAATGGAATCATCAATGAGATCGAACTTGGACATTTCATGACTTGGGATCAATACAACAGTCTCTTGCGGCTTTGGAATCTCAAACCAGTACAGTCTTGGCTTGTTGAGTGGTTACTCTGTGAGTGTCAGACTGATGACGATTGGGATGAAAATCAAACAGTCCAAGCTCAAGCAGCTGCCACGAGAGAGGCAGAGGTAGAAGCAGATAGTGATGAAGCTGGCAAAACCAGTGGCAGGGAAGAGCCAAAACAGGACAACACCGGCCCTGCCGTAGTAGATGTAGAAAACGAGAGGGCGATGATAGAATCCGAGAGAATGATTGATGAAGATTATGAAGAAGAGACGGTTGACATTGGCGAGGACTACATCTTTCTCGGGTTTGACATTGACGAGTTGAAAACGCCAAATGTACGCAAACTGAAACGGTTCCTACAGAAAAAGATGCAAGGTACTGATCAAATTGACCATCACACGTTGGCAAATATCTCCGATGTCTGGCGACTGCGATCGAATGAACGATGGGCGCTATATCATGTGTGGCTGAAAAACTACGTTGCCTACCAAGAAAAACAACTTGAACATCACGAAACTGCATTCAAACAGCTATGCTCCCAGCTAGAGGAAGCAAGGTCTGTGGAGAAATATCAGATTCTCAAAGAAGCAACCATCATAGGTATGACCACGACAGGAGCCGCTAATCACCAACACGTCCTCCAGAGAGTCAAACCAAAGATCGTCATCGTAGAAGAGGCGGCCGAAGTACTCGAAGCTCACATAGTCACGTCACTGAGTGCCTCATGTCAGCAACTCATTCTCATAGGCGACCATCAGCAACTTCGACCAAAGCCAAACGTCTACATGCTCGCCAGGAAGTATCACCTTGATGTGTCTTTGTTTGAAAGACTAATCAACAACGGATTCCCATACGTCCAACTGGAACTTCAGCATCGCATGAGAGTTGAACTGTCTGATATCATGAAGAGACACTTCTACGACAACCTCCACGACCACGAATCAGTTACGGAATATGGTAGTGTACAAGGTACGGAGAAGGATATATTCTTCATTGACCACACAGAACCAGAAGATGCCATGGAAGATACGCAAAGCCATTTCAACCTGCACGAAGTGAAGTTAATGATTGGGCTTTGCAACTACCTTCTTCAACAAGGATACAGTCAGAATCAAATTACCATCCTGACAGCATACACTGGTCAATTGCTGCAATTCAAACAGATGATGAAACGAGACATCTTTCGAGGTGTTAGAGTTGCTTCTGTCGATAACTACCAAGGGGAAGAGAATGACATCATCCTTCTTTCTTTCGTCAGGAGTAACGATGGTGGAAAGATTGGTTTCTTGGGGACCTCGAACCGAGTTTGCGTTGCGTTGTCGAGGGCAAAGAAGGGTCTGTATTGCATCGGAAACTTCACACTCTTTGCCAAAAAGAGCGACATGTGGAAAGGGATTGTGAATGATCTTGCGTCCCATGAACTCATAGGAAAATCGCTCGTTCTTGAGTGTGTCAACCACCCTGACCAGAAGACCGAAGTGAAGGTATCGGAAGATTTCACCAAAGTTCCCGAAGGAGGATGCAACAAAGCATGTGATGCTCGACTAGACTGTGGCCATGTTTGTCGGTTGAAATGTCATCCAATTGATCGAGATCATACGCTTTATAAGTGTAAGGCTCCTTGCATGCAGCTGATATGTACTGAAATGCACAAATGCCCCAAGAAATGCTCCGAACCTTGTCCAGCCACATGTTCGGTGCTGGTTGAAAAAGTGTTGCCGTGTGGTCACACGTGTCTGGCGAAGTGCTCCACAAGCGTGATGTCTATCGAGTGCACTGAAATGGTAGAGAAAACACTTGAGTGCAACCACAAACGGTTTCTCATGTGCCATGTGAGTCCAGAAGGTCTTGACAAGGAATGTAAAATCATGGTTGAAAGGCCTCTTGAATGTGGCCACACAAAGACGGAGGAATGCCGGGAAAGAGGCCGCTGCTATGAAAAAGTTGAACGAGAACTTTCTTGTCACCATACCGCTCAGATGGAGTGTTGTACAAATTCGTCAGAAGTCAAATGCCACGTAGAGGTTGTGAAAGAATTGCCTTGTAAGCACAAGCATACCCTTTTCTGCCACATCGACGAAACTGCTGTGAAATGCAAAATCGTGACTGACAAACGACTGGAGTGCGGGCACATACTGACAGAAAAGTGCTTCAAGAAAGGCAAATGCGTTGAGCAGGTCAAGACAACGCTGTATTGTGGTCACACCCAGATCATGGCATGTTCAGCGGAAGTGGACGATGCCGTTTGTGTCGAAAGATGTAAGCTTAAACTCCAATGTGGTCACGTCTGCCAAGAAATCTGCGGAACAACATGTAGCAAGGAATGCACGGAGTCGATAACTAGAAGTGACTGGCCATGTAAACATTTAGTGACTGTTCGCTGCTGCGATGAACCCGGGTCGTGCTACATCAAGTGCACAGCTAAACTGGAATGCGGACACGAGTGCGTGGGTACGTGTGGGCAGTGTCGCTGCGGGGTCCATGTACGCTGCGCTGAGATATGCAACAAGGAACTTGTCTGTGGGCACAGATGCCCTCAGAACTGTGGAATACCGTGTTCTCTCTGTCGCAATAAGTGCAACCGACGTTGCCGCCACACCCAGTGCAAGGATTCGTGCGGTAATACATGTGACGTGTGCATGAAGCGATGCAACTGGAAATGTGATCACCACGAGTGCACCAACCTGTGCTGTGAGCCGTGCAACCGACCTCCATGCGACAAACCCTGTCCGAAGAAACGAAAGTGTGGCCACCCTTGCATCGGACTCTGCGGTGAAATCTGCCCGAGAAAATGCCGCATATGTGACAAGGAAGAGCTGCAACAGTCGCGCTTCTTCGAGGGAGAAGATCCCCAAACATCAAGGTAAGTTAATTTGATCAACTGCCTCTAACATCTACAATTATCATGCTAATGATTATTTGTACGCCAACGCGACTAGAGAAACAAAATAACTACTAAACAAGACTCACGATATACTTCTACAGCTAGGGACAGTGCAGTTTGGTTTAGAGGAGCTTCGATAAATATTGTTTGCCTAAGGTTATGAAAAGAACTGAGAATTGTATTTGAAAAAAGTACACATTTAAAAACTCAGAATAAACTTTGAGAAAAAAATGTTCAGAAACAGCTGAAACATTAATGAATATATCAGATTGCAATAAAATGTTGAACATATTTTTGAAAATACTTTAAAATTGTTTTTTGATGAGCTCTCTACCGAATAATTATTTGAACCAAACATTACATTCCCCTTTTTTTAAATTAATTTTTTGTTGAGAATTTCAGGTGTCTGGAGCGCGCCCCTTTTTGCGCAAACGGCTGATTTTCTAATGACACCAGCCCTGTATCGTAGTCGTTTATGTGTTTTTGCCATGTAAGCATCATTGAACTTCTATTAACTTTTAATGAACTTTTTAGAACTACTTGACTTCTTTTTCATGTAACTAAATGTTCATTAAACGGGCTAAGCTAAGGATTTGTTCATGTAGCTGTTGCATATTTGTATTTAAAAATACATATTTGTAATATTTCTTGTGGGTTTTTATTTGATTACAGGTACATTCAACTCGAGGACTGTGGTCACTTCTTCGAGGTCACCGGTCTGGACAGACTGATGGAGCTTCACCAGGACGCATCATCCAAGGGGACCTTCACAAAACTCTCGGTAATATTACTTTTCTTGAATTATTAACATAATACACATCAAATCCAAACACAAGAAATTTACCATGTCCAGATTGCTCAGTTGATGTTCTAAACATTGAGCCTCAAAGCTGGCGGTTATTCATTTCTTATACAAACCCTCTATAAAAATAGAGAGAAAAAAACAGCTTCATCACATTGCCAGATCCCCTGCACATGTCCTAATTTGATTTAATAGTGTTCGGGGTTGTGTCAGGTTTAAATAGCGTCTTACCACCACAAGTATTGAAAATGGTTTACGGAAGAACCACCATCCATGTGTATCAAATATTAGATCATCGATCTAGAAATCCAGAGGCCTCGGCTACGATTCCCGGATTGTCCTGGCGAAGCCATATTTTCTTTTCTCAATTTCTTTTCTATTCAATAATTCTTTTTATAAAAAAAGATAAACATTCTAGATTGCAATATTATTTACAACATGTAAACGATTCTTAAGTTGTAACACCTTCCACCATCCTATAGAGAAACGAACATCATTATTATAGTCTAGTAGCTGGTTCTATATGTCGTGTATGAGACCTGGAGACATTCATAAGTCCAATGTTTTGTTTACCACTCATGTTCTTCATGGTTTCTAGAGAAAATTCAGCCTTGTTGCCACCTCGGCAACATTGAGCATTTTTTTGTATAAGCATTATAAAGATAATTAGGTCCTAAAGGTCAGAGGTCAATTTCTATCAAGGAATAGTACAAACATAATGAAAACTATTATTTCAGGGTGTTTTGGGGGAAGGAATCAATTTCCGGTGCTCATTTGCATGTGCCATATGGGCAACACCCTGAAATCCAAGATGGCTGCCCCTAATTTGCATATATATTAATATTATTGTTTTTTAGTGGCTAAGGCTATTAATAAGCAAAAAATACAGGATATTATTGTTTAATCATGTTCTACATATTATGCATTAAAGATATTTCAGCTTTGTTGCCACCTTGGCAACAATCAGCAATGCATATGATTAGCATAAATAGTTTGTTCACCTAATTTGCATATTCCCAAAAATGAAATAAAATCGTATATATTGTGAACCCGAAAAGTAAAAATGACAAGTAATAACTATTTTCCAAGGTTTTGCGGGGCAACAAATCCATTTCTGATATTTTTCAACATATCACCATGGCAACCCAGATAAATCCAAGATGGCCGTTCCCAAAATTAGTCTAGCTAGGAGACATGTGTCAATTCTTCAGGTTAAATAAGATCGGGATGATTTTTTTTTTTTTACTTTTAATCATTGGAATAAGCAACTTTAATCTCCTTACAAAAGCCGAAAGCGGCCATCTTGGATTTATGTGGGTTGCCATGGTGATATGTTCAATGAAGTATCATAAATAGATTTGTTGCCCCCCAAAACCTTGGAAAAGTGGTATTACTTGTCATTTTTACCTTTAGGGTTCACGCTATATATGATTTTACTTGATTTTGGGGAATATGCAAATTAGGTGAAAAACCTAATTATGCTAATTATATGCATTGCTGATTGTTGCCAAGGTGGCAACAAAGCTAAGATGTCTTTCTTACATAGAACATGATTGAAAAATAATACCTTGTACTTCTTGCTCATTAAAGGGATAGTTGAGTTCTGGTAAAGAGAGTACAGTTTTGGTCAAACTGAATTTTAGTAAGCAAAACCTGCACCATTACATTACAAACTAATAGTTATAACTCCACCATGCTAAAAAAAAGGAATAAAACATTATAAATGACTAAGTAAAAAGCTTGTTATCATTCCAAAAGAGCCGTTACAACTCAAGAGGGAGCTCTCTAAATACTCATCGGTTTCAAACATTTAAAATCAAATATTGTGCATGTGATGTTTTGTTGAATTGGGGTTAGATAGAGAGATAATCAACAACTATCTAAAAACCTATTTTGTAAATTTTTGAAAAGAGGAAGCATTTAAAAAAAATGTAGCGGCTGGTTCAAAATTGTTGAATAATTGTGGGGCCCCACATTTATTACAAATGGTTATGTTTATGGATATTTCAGCCATTTCTGAACCGATTTTGATCAAATAAAGTTTATTCTGTCATTAAAATGTTATGCTCTTTCGAATTTAACACTCAGTTTTTCATTATCTCACAATTTTTTTGTGTGTAGCGCCCTCTATACCAAAACTCAACTATCCCTTTAATGGCTTGAACCACCAAAAACTAATAATATTCATAGATATGCAAATTAGGGGCAGCCATCTTGGATTTCAGGTTGTTGCCCATATGGCAAATGCAATGAGCACCGGAAATTAATTCCTTACCCCGAAACACCTTTATATAATAGTTTCCATTATGTTTGCACTATTCCTAGATAGCAAATGACCTCTGACCTTATTTCAGAAATATGCAAATTAGCTAATTATCTTTATTAAGGTGGTATCTCACCGGGCTGGAGACTAGTTGGCGACTAGTTGGCGACTCAGTCTCCGCTGGTCGCTGAGACGTCTCCGCGACGTCGCCGCGACGTCTCCTGGAGACTAGCCGGGTCTCCGGGGAGTCGCGGGAAAATCAAACATGTTCGATTTTCGACCATCAGTCGCGGAGTCTAATTTTGTCCACAACTGGGGAGACGTCGCCGCGACCTACTGGAGACCAAGGCGACTGAGAGGAAGCGTTGCGGAGACGTCTCCGCGACACTACTTGACGTTGCTTGACCCACTTTAGAGACCACGTGACTGAGTTCTTTATCATTTGGTACAGTTTGTTCCTGCTCCCATGGATACGTCGCGGAGACGTCTCCGAGACTTCGCTTTGGTGAGATTGCAAACCATTTTCGGGTCTCCCGAGTCGCAGCGACTACCGCGACTGATCAGTCGCGGCAGTCGCGGCGACGTCTCCGCCGGTGAGATACGCACTTAAGGTGGCAACAAGGCTGAATCTTCTCTAGAAACCATTTAGAACATGAATAGTAAGAAAAACGTTGGACTTGTACAGATTTCTAGGCCCTATAGAGATGTCTACTGGACTAATACGGTAAACGACTACATTCCTTACTGGACTTGGCCAATCAAGCGACAAATACATGTATCGACGTCGTGTGATCTAATATCCGTTTGCGCCTTGTGAAGGAACTAATGCAGTGATATGCTTCATGAATCAATTGGTATCAGCGTCTATTAAGAACACTAAAATTGAATTTTTGTTTTGTCTTTTTTAAATAGGTGAAATCCTGTCCCCGATGCAAGAAACAGATACACACGAGTCGGCGCTATGGCAACATACTGCGCGAATCAGCTCTCAGTCTGCGGAGGGTTGTCGAGCGGGTACAAGAAAGTGAAAAGGGAGTAATTCATGATTATCCCAAAGCCATTGCCAAGCTGATCGAATCAGCAACGGTCACTGTCAAAACGTACGAGAGATATAAGAAAGACACTTGTACTGTAGATAAATTTGTGAATTGGCGGATAGAGGCCGAGCTGTACGGTACCGTCGATTCCATAGACGGAATTCACAGATACTTGGTAGATTCTCTGGAAGAATTTCGAAAACTCACCAGAGTGGCTCCTGGTAAGATGTCCTCCTACGAACACATCTTCCAAAGAGCAAGTCACATTTGTACGATTTGTGATATTCTGAAGCTTATCTTAGCTAAGCCACGAACATCTATCCACTTTCTTCAAATTTCCGAACAAGTTATACTTGCACGCCGCATTTTGGTCGAGAGTTTGCTTAGGCGCTATGACATGACCCCCATGGGCGATGAAAGGTTACCAGCCTTGGAAAATCCTGTCTGGGTTTCCTACGAAGTGGACATCTGGCTAAAGTGCGACAAGGGACATGTACTGACGAGGCGCGAGTGCAAAGGTGAAAGCTGTCGGGCGTGCAAGGATGAAGAGCTGCGGAAACAGAAGGAGGAGGAGGAGGGAGGGGAGGTTGAGCCACAGGGTGCTCCCGGAGACGCAAGGGGTCCGGGGCGTCACGCACCACTGCAGTCGCCAGAAGAACGTGACCATTACGGACGTGGTGGGGGATCATTTAGAGGGCGCGGCCAGGACAGAGGCCGAGGGCGTGGTTATGGTGGAGGGCGTGGGCGGGGCCGAGGAGGGAGGCGTGGTCGCGGGGGGCGTGGCCGAGGCAGGCGTAATCAGGGTGGAAGCCAGCAATATGGCAATTTCTTCATGTAATATCGCGGTACTGGCCAGTTAGATAGTTTGCGCAGAATTGAAATGCAATTATTAGGATCCCTCTCGATTTATTCCCTTTTGATTTTGAATAGATGGGACAATGTTGGAAATATGTAATACTTCTTTTAAAAGCATGATATACATGCTCTACATGAACATATCTCTAAGCCACGACATGTACTTTCGTGTGATATTTTTAATGCATTTTTCAAATCGTTTATCACTGTGTTTGTAGTTCGAGAAATGTTTTACAGCTTTTGACGATCCCTACAAAAGAAATATGTAATTTTAACGTTTACTCGTGAACAGCATTTACAAAGAACATCCCATTTTCCAAAATATGATGTATATTATATTTTCATGAAACAACACGTACGTTTACAAAGAACATTTCATTGTCTAAATAGGATTGATATCATATTTTCATGTAACAATATATGAATATACAGTGCGAGCAAAAAAAACACGAAACCGGACTTTGATAGCTTATAAATCCTCAATTACAAACATATATATGTTCATATTGGTATCATGTTAAAGCTTAGGAAACTGCCTTTAAAATGATACATCACACAGTTTGATCACTTTACGCATCATCGAGCAGGACCTTATTATCCAAAGTCATGCAAAAACTACCCGTGTCCAAGTTTGCCGTCGTCTTGTCATAAACACATCAAAAAAAAGTGAGTCCCCCTTTATCAAATTAGCATAACTTTTAAACGAAAAAGTTTTGCTCACAATAACTTGGCAGGATTGTTTATACACTTATTTAATAACTTATGTGCGAAAATAAAATTGGTCAGTCGAGTCATGCATGAGTGAGCACACATTAAAGGCAAAATTGTCACTTTTTGACTCTTGTGACTTTTGAAAAGTGAAAATGTTGCCTTTAATGTGTGGTCACTCATGCATGACATGGCGGATTAATCTCATTTTCACAGAGAAGTTAGTCAATCAGTGTAGAAACAGTCCTGCCAAGTTATTTTGCTCAAAACCTTTTCATTTTTACGCTATTCTGATTAGGGGGGAATTAGGTTTTTTGTTGTGCTTATCATGAATGAGTTTACGTTTTTTTCCAAATTAACATTTCAAGAATATCCTTTGGTGAATCACAACAAAATATCAGGTGGTTGCCAGTGTTTTATTCATGTTTTTCAGGGTGGAAGGGGATCACACACTGTCCTCACATCAGCAACCAAACTGTTTGGAGGCAGGGGCCCCTGAATAGGACATGCAGGATGAAGTTATCTTTGAAAATAAAATAACAGATACAACAATTCACAGAACAAGAACACTGCAAACTTGGACACGGGTAGTTTATGCATGCCTTTGGATAATTAGGTCGCGTTCGGTGAAGCGTGAGGTGATCAGAGTGTATGATATATCATTTTAAAGGTAATTTCCCAACCTTTAACATGATATCAATATCAACATATGTACTTTTAGATTTGTGGATTTATAAGCTTTCAAAGTCCGGTTTCGTTTTTTTTTGACTCGCACTGTATACTCATGAGTTGATTAGAAGTATTCAACAATTTCATGTTGAAAACAGAAGTTATTTTGTATGGTTAAGGGTCTTTCAGAATGTTTGAAGTTCATACGAATGAATGTAAATATCAGCTAATTCATGATGAAATGTTTGATGTGTTTGTAACGGTAATGGCCAAGATTTGTTCATATTATTGTTATAGATAATACATGTGTTAGATTTATGAAAGGTTGTCCAAAATGACTGGTCGTATCAAAGTGCGCTTGGAAGGACTTTCAAGTTCAAGTTTACAGGGCTAACAAGGGTGAATGTAAACTGTATTATACATTAATTATGGAGAAGTACACTCTCTTTTGGCAGTTTCTTCTTAACAATTCATCATAATTTGATACGAATTTAATATTGTTTCCGATTTTATATATTGGTTTTGTCGTGATTGATACTCGTCTGTAATCGCGACGTGCTTTAGACTCAATCATTATCCATGTTATATCTTGTACACGCACATAATATGCGCGCTAATCTACACACAACCAGGTATACTTAAACGTTTTCTTTAAATTACAAGTATATTCACAGAGAGGGACATTGCCCCCCCCCCCCCACCCCCAGCTGTGGAACTGGTATGTCGTGAACCAAGACAACTGTTTCCTTACCTGATTGAACCACATCGTAGCGTAATAAGCAGATATTAAGCAGATATAAAGCAACTTTAAATGGGAATATTAACTCTTACAATTCATAGGTAAACGTGCACATTTGCATTCCTAATGTATTTGTTAGTTTACGCATGGTTTGTATACTAGAACATTCTTTATTAATTTCATTGTTCGAAACTGACCGTATAATAGTGTGATATTATGCACAATGGTTATCTTTTGTCAATAATAATATATTCGATTGCAATAAGTCACGAATAATCGACAGTTCGTTTTTTCTGGTATTTCATAATTATGTGTATCTTTGAATGTGTTGTCATTGTAAATTACTATGTTTTTTTATTAAGACGTTTACATTTATTGCAACGATTAATGCTAGTTTAAGATGTGGAGAGTGAATCAAATTTGCTTTTGTCAAGAAATTACGATGATATACAAATAGTTTTGTTTGGTATCTCAGAATTATCTCAGAATTATGTTGATTAGTACATTTTGTTTATTTTATAATTATTATGTTAAGTATTATAACTTTTTAACAATGTGCATTGTGAACTCAAACTATTTTCCATAATTATATTGACTTCTTGAATCCTGAAATAGTGTAGATCATCACTTAAAGTACCTCACCAGAAAAATGTAAAGAACAAAATAATGTTGAGGAAATTGAAAGCAATTAAATTTTATTTTATTAATGTATATGCTGTAAATAATGGCAATAAGTAAAGTGTATTTTATTCTCCATGCTTAACCCTCTGAGTCCCATATTCTACTCAAGTCACAATGCTTCGTTCATTCACACACTTGATTCCGTACACGCTGCAACTCATTGTACAAATGTATAATGTGAATGTATACTAATGTGAATAGGATGATTAAGATTATTCATGTGAATTATTGTCAAACAAACGGGCTCTAGTGGGTAATGGTAATGATATGTGGCACTCAGAGTGTTAATATGCATACGTAATTATGGATAATGGTATAGTATACACATGCATGCACCCAAAGAAAAGCGCAATTATGCAAATTGTATGGATTTTCTATCTTATTGGCTTTAGTTTACTGGTTAAGTAAATTATTAAGCACACCGTACATAAACAATAGTATAAACAGTGGTATTTACACGGCGGTATAAGTAGATTGTTATTTTTTGAATTCCTTTTTTATATTTTGCTAGCAAGAATGTGGTATGTATAGACAATTTGATTTCATTTTCACCGAGCGCCTTCTTGTGATATATTTTAATGTTGAACTATAAATATGCGATTAATTTTTTAGATTGTCTCTTATATGCAGCAGTGCATTTATGTTTATGTATTCTTAATCATAAAACAGAATGACAACATTCTTATAGATCAAACCAACTTCATGTATATGGTGATAATATATTATGGTTTATCATGTATATTGTACTATTATTAGATTCATCGTTGTAGATTACGTCGTGGAAAAAGGATATTTCCTTAACTTATAAAATCCATGTATACTGTTTATGTTTAGAGATTACGTAGATTTATATATGTAAGGTTGCTACCATTTTCGCATCTTTTTCCCGCAAATACTAAGTGTAATTATTGTGATAAATTTAGAAGACATGCATTTAAATAACAAAAATTAATTTTTTATCGGCGGAGAATTGCCGAAAGTGAGAGGTTGAATCAACATTAATTATACTACATTCAGCAGTAATTCTTTTCATTTTGTTAACGGTTATCTTGATTTCTGGTAAATGTTTTAAACTAAATATCATACACTCAAATGAAATATGTAACAGTCTACCAGATATGAACCACAACGCAACAATTAAATTTTCGAGACGATTTTACCAGAAAACATATATATGTTTAATTCAAATGGCTGGTTCCTTATTGTTATATCCATGTTGGTTACTTAATGTCCATGGACTCTTCCATTTGTTTGAAACTATTTTAAACTTTCATATGTCTGTTTACTGAATGTTAGAGCAAATCTATATTTAAAAAAGGAAAATAATTGCAAGTATACTGGATATTATATTCAAAGGGATTTAGTAATTTGGTCTTAATCGACCAAACGAACTTGAAGAAAACTTTATATTGTAGAAACAATAATTACATACAGGCATGGGTGCGTGTGTGAATTATCCCCGGGGGGGGGGGGGGTACTCAGATTATAGTCGGACGGGGTGTGCGGCTGAGACCTCCGAACCCATACCCACATCCAAGGGTCCTTTTGCTGTAAATAGGTACCCATGTCTAAGGATTTTTTGTAATAAATGGACCCATGTCTAAGGATTTTTTGTGAAAAATGGACCCACGTGTTAGGATTTCGAACTTTAAATATTACATTTTTTAGCTGTAATATAATACAATGGCCAATCATTTTGCAGTTTTCTTGATGAAATTCTTTATTAGTAAACTGTACTATACTACAGGGGCGGCGCCAGGGTATTTTCTTATAAGGAGGGCGGAAGTGTATACTTTGAGGGCGCGAAGCGCCCGAGCAAGGGAGAGAAGCGACCGAGCGGGGGGAGGGTGTGGGAGTGGGTTGTCCCCCCTCCCACACCAGGGAGCTTTGGCAATTTTTACACTAGAATGGAGCTATCTGGTGCATATCGGAGGTGAAATTCTCAAATGATAGACAAACAGTGAATAGTCTTCAATTATGGTAAGGTAATTTACATAAATATGAATGATGCGAGCGAGCGGTGTGAGCTTGAAAATTTTAGCAATTTCACAGCGGAAAATTGCCATTTGTTTAAATATAATTGTATAGGTATATTCGTTTTAGTACTTTTGATACGGCGTTATGAAGGGTAATATATAAACACCCGAGGTTGTGAAATATTATGTATGCGAGCGAGCGGAGCGAGCTTGAACATTTTTGCAATTTCACATCGGAAAATGCCATTTGTTTCAATATTATTGTATGGGTATATTCGTTTTATTACTTATGATATGGCGTTATGAAGGATAATATATAAACACCCGAGGTTGTGAAATATTATGTATGCAAGCGAGCGGAGCGAGCTTGACAATTTTAGCAATTTCACATCGGCTAATCCCAAAATCCCGGAGAAAATGAGGGAGAAAAGAGGGGAAAGGAATAAATGAAATAAGGGACCCATGTCTAAGGTTTTTTTTTTTTAAATGGGACCCATGTCTAAGGATTTTTTTTTATGAAAAGGGGATCCATGTCTAAGGATCTTTCTTGAAAAAGTCACCCTTCCCAGCGGCACATCCCCGTATACCCAATATACGTGAGTACCCCCCTCCCCCGGGAATTATCATGTGCCTGTGTGTTTTGTGTGTGCGCGTGTGTATGTGTGCCCGTGTGTGAGTGCGTGTGTATTTGCATGGTTTATGATTATTCATGTATGTGTGTGTGTGTGTGTGTGTGTGTGTGCGTGTATGTGTGTGTGTGTATGGGTATGCTTGTTCTTGTATGTGTGTGTGTGCGTGTGTGTGTATATGTATGTGTGTGCATGTTTGTACATTGTGTGTGTGTGTGTGTGCGTGCGTGCGTGCGTGTGTGTGTGTGTTTGAATGCTTTTGTATGTGTATGAATCAATGTTTAATAATGCGCGCGTTACTAAAACAAGGACCTAATATGTTAAATTAGAAATAAAATATAATGTCCCCACCTGTTAAAATCTGTAAACATGTTTAGGCCAATTCTGTCATAGAAAATAAATTGGCAGTCCACTGTACTGGAAAGTTAATTTCTATGACAACATATGTTTCAAATGTTATGTTTGATTGATTTTATTCATCGAAACGATATACAATAACATAAGCAAATCAAGAGTGTTTATTTATATGGAGATATGTGGAAAAATGGAGAGAGTGGAGAATGTAACATACGTAATGGATCGATAATAATGACAATAACAAAACAGTAGCTCAGTATGTAAAGTATTCACTAATATGTATGAGAAAACTATTTGAAATACATTATAATAAATGGAATCATACAAACTGGACAAGAACGTAGGCCTACAATAATTTCATATGTTATGATTTGGGCCAATACACAGTATACTCCGAAAGAGGGCGTATGTCCGTCTGCTTCAAGCAAACATAACATTTCTTGGGATTCCCCAGTTCTATATTCGTCTTCTACTCGATATCTTCGTTCCACAGTCTGCTCAATATAATGGATATTAAAGTGATGCCTGTAAAGTGTCAGATATTGCACAAAATGACATTTGAGACTTCAATCCTATATCAATATCATTGTAAAATACAATTGAAAGATTTGTGAAAGTTTGAAAGAAAACGAACACTGTTTACCTAGTGAAAAAAACGAATATTGAGTTCATATTTTATCACCGAATACTGATGGTCTGCCATACTTTTGTCGCAGTAATGAATGATCCGTTTGAGATATTCGCACCCGTGTATTTTTACACACGTAGTACATAATTCATGGAATTTGAACTCGCTCGGCTCAAAGTTCAATCTCCGGAATGTTCTCACGGGTGCTGCATGCGGACGTTCTCAGCTAAGACAATTGTACTTGTTTTCAATTGCGTTGATTAACGCTTTAGAAATAATGATTTTCAATGACAATTATCTTCATACTAAAGGGACATTTGAAAAAATCAAACCTTATTTTATTCTTCTCTTATCATAAGCTAAACAACACGGTAGAAGAGAAACGAGGAAGCTCCAAGTAATTTTCGTGGATTTGGACACTTTACAGGTATGACTTTAAGGCTAGTGTGCTGTTCTTGCAGAACATTTTCCTTTAGGCAGACGGAAATGGCTTTAAAATACGTTTGCTGAAAATGTATTGAGGTTCCATAATTATAAATTAGTTCGTATACAAGTTCGCACAGCAGAGTCATATATTCCGCCATAAACCATGCTGTTGACACGATGCACAATTGTACATAGCTTCCTGTGTGTTTTAAAATGGGATAGTGTTATTCATGTGATAATCAATTATCAACTAGCTACTCTTAATCTTTGGTTGTGATCTGACCTTGTAGCCGTGCTATAATATCCTTGATTCGGAATTGCGACCATCTCTCGGCCCCAGTCCACAGACTGACTTGAATTTTCATTATACTGTTTATACAACATGTACAATGAAGGTAAGAAATAATTTTGTATTAAACTATTTTGCCATATCAAAGCGATCTAGGTTATAGTAATTTATTCTCAAAATCCACACAATTTACAATCTCTATCGGTTCTCAGAAATACATACTTTATCAACCCTTCGTCAGTTTTTGCACATGTCAACAAAGTTACTATTTCTAGATCCTTTAAAAATTAAAGGTATACCGACAAGAAAACTACCTCAAAATTGTGTTTTACTCTATAACGTCCACTAGTGAACATATCAGTTAACAACAATATACATGATATACATTATATCAACCACTCATCACTTTTTGCACATGTCAACAAAGTTACTAGATCCCTTTAATCATGTTAATACAGGCTGATAATAGAGAGCACGATCAGTATTAGCGAGTCGACTATTCAATTGTGTATCTATTGATCGTGTTAACAATCAGCAGCCTGTATAAAACACTTGTATTTTCCCATACTTGGTACCCACGATCAATAATAAGACAGTTACTTAACTAATTGCGATTATGTTTCTGATCAAATACTAAATACAGTCCTGGGACTTCGTGAAATATAAAGCGAAAACGAACTTTGAGAAGTATACATTTTCCGAACTATATGTTTCATATTCCCGCGTAGAGATATTTCCGGTAGAATGATGTCAACACTAGAACACGTGATCTGACTTACGATTAATTGCAACTTACAATCGATCGTATCTCTTTTTTTTTGAAAAAATGTCTATAAAATACATCATATAGTTGATTGTAATGGCAGAATAAAATCTGTTCACGAATTTATAAGATTAGGCTTAGACAGGTCAGAGATTGATATAGTAAAACAAATATAGGTTTTCCCGCTCAATTTTGCACTTTTTTCAATCGAATTCATTTAGGGTCATTCGAATTCGCGCGTTGCCGCGTAATCGTTGGTATCGGTCTTCCAAATTCCGAATAAGTGCATGCGAATTCATGCATACGCACACGCTTTCGTGAATAGACACAGAAGTTCATTTATGGGCATTCGAATTCGCGAATGTGCAGCCAACTGTCAACGGCCTTTCGCGAATTCGAATGACCATTGATGAAAAGGTATGCACTTTGTGCAAATTCACTTGCTCCTACGTGATTTTGAACGACTATTTACGAATTCGAATGCTGCTTTGGTACGGCGATCGCAAATCGCGCGAATTCGTTTGCTCCTGTTATCAATTCGATTGACACAATCGCGAAATTGAGCGGGAAAACCTATATTATACAACTAACGAATGGGCTTCTTGTGATAGTCAAATCTATTACCGAGGTGGGCTCAAAATGATTATTACCCGAAGCGTAGCTGAGGGTAATAGTCATTTTGAGCCCACCGAGGTAATAGATTGCCTATCACAATCAAGCACATTCGTTAGTTGTTTTATATCACTCATCAATATCAGTGATTGTGTTCAGCTTATAGCAAAATAAGTGATAATCTCTGAATATTTCATAACATCGCTTGTAAATTTTGATATAAAAATCAATCGACATTAATGAAGCCAGTATGAGCCTCCAGAACCACGGCGCATCTAATACGCTTAAAGTCATTGTTATTTTGCGCACACAATCACAAAGACGCAAAACTTAGTGCGCACCAACGCGCTGGCAGTTGCGCACATACGCGATGAATGCGTGCTAGCGCTCCCACGGATGTGCTTATTGGCTGTCTTGGCGTTCTTCTTCCCAGGGTGTTAGTTTTTACCAGTAATGTCAATCACGTGACTAGAACGTGTGCGCCATAGAGTACTGCACAAATTTGATCGCGTGTGCATTTTGCTTAAACACATGATCTATGGGACGAACGCGTAACGAACTTTTAGTGTTAATTTTTTGCTAACAGCCCGGTCACATGATTGCGCGGGGATTGCGCGTGTTGTCCAAAACTATCATTTGTCAAATACAATGGTAAAACGATCTTATGAGGGATATAATTGAAAATATACCATTTATATGGAAACAATTGTTAAGTAGAAATTATAATGTGATAGAAGATACTGAATAAAATTTGGAGTTTCGATGGAATAAAAAGATTATTTATTATGTGGTATAACTTCAAAAAGTATATATGCACATTTGTTAAATTTAAGGGTAGAGAAGTCTTTTGCAGTTCGCAATATAGAACACTTATATAATGTTATTGGAAAGGACAATGAGAATATTTGTGTACGTCCCCGAAAATCTACGCTTAATAGTACACTGAGGGAGTTTCAATTTAAACCGAACCCTCGTTGACTTTCAAATTGTCAAAATTTGGTATGTTTGTGAAGGAAATGTTATTTTTTCTAAGGATATTAACTTAATCCGCGATAAAAATGTTGAAATTTGACTAAAAAAGTCTTCGAAAATGGGGCAAAAGTGAGCAGTCTCCGAGACTGAAATTCGCTCAACGATCGGCCTGAAAATCGTGACGTCATCGGTAGAACGGGCCCGGCCGATCAGCTGATCAAGCAAAGCAATGCGCGTGCATTATACGCTGGACAGTTTTATTTCGAGGAAAATGGAGGAAAATACTCTCGAACTGAGTTTCGCAATGGATTTTCCGAAGAAGATGAAGAAGAGGACAGGAATGATTCATCAGCCCAGCTAGCCACCTGACGTCGTGCCGATGTCATAAGTTGTTGGCCGGATGTCGGCTTATCGCGGTTGGCTCGAGGTTAAAATGTCCGCCAGCCCAACATCGTAACCACGTCATTTTGTGATACGTCAATTTCTGACAATGGCCCAACATCAACTCATGATATTGGACCAACATAACATTATGATGTGGGCGCGAGGTTAAAATGTCCGCTAGCCTAACATTGTCCCAACATCATTTTGTGATGTCGGGCAAATGTCAATTTCCGACAATGGCCCAACACCAAATCCTGACATAGGACAGATATCAAATTCTGATGTGGGCTCGACGTTAAAATGTTCGCCAGCCCAACATCGTAACCACGTCATTTTGTGATACGTCAATTTCTGACAATGGCCCAACATCAACTCATGACATTGGACCAACATACCATTATGATGTGGGCGCGAGGTTAAAATGTCCGCTAGCCTAACATTGTCCCAACATCATTTTGTGATGTCGGGCAAATATCAATTTCCGACAATGGCCCAACACCGAATCCTGACATAGGACAGATATCAAATTCTGATGTGGGCTCGACGTTAAAATGTCCGCCAGCCCAACATCGTCACCACGTCATTTTGTGATACGTCAATTTCTGACAATGGCCCAACATCAACTCATGACATTGGACCAACATAACATTATGATGTGGGCGCGAGGTTAAAATGTCCGCTAGCCTAACATTGTCCCAACATCATTTTGTGATGTCGGGCAAATATCAATTTCCGACAATGGCCCAACACCGAATCCTGACATAGGACAGATATCAAATTCTGATGTGGGCTCGACGTTAAAATGTCCGCCAGCCCAACATCGTCACCACGTCATTTTGTGTTACGTCAATTTCTGACAATGGCCCAACATCAACTCATGACATTGGACCAACATAACATTATGATGTGGGCGCGAGGTTAAAATGTCCGCTAGCCCAACATTGTCCCAACATCATTTTGTGATGTCGGGCAAATGTCAATTTCCTACAATGGCCCAACACCAAATCCTGACATAGGACAGATATCAAATTCTGATGTGGGCTCGACGTTAAAATGTCCGCCAGCCCAACATCGTCACCACGTCATTTTGTGATACGTCAATTTCTGACAATGGCCCAACATCAACTCATGACATTGGACCAACATAACATTATGATATGGGCGCGAGGTTAAAATATCCACTAGCCCAACATTGTCACAACATCATTCTGTGATGTTGGCCCAATGTCAATTTCCGCCAATGGCCCAATATCAAATCCTGACGTTGGGCCAACATCAAATTCTGACGTTGGCCCGACATTACAATGTCCGCCAGCCCGACATTAGCCCAACGTTATTTTTTATTGTTGGCCCAATATCAAATCTTGACGTTCGCCCGACGTTTGATGCTGGACCAACATCAAAATTTGACAATGGCCCAATGTCATTAATATGACATCTCCAATAAGAGGTCGACCTAATATAGCGCCGATGTTAGGACTGGTATCAATTTAAGAAGTCGCTACCCAGCTAGCCACCTGACGTTGTGCCAGCATTGGGTCAATGTAAAAAGTCGTTTTAAGACGACGTTGGGCCTACATTAAAAATCCGACGTCGCCGCGACGTAAAAATGTCCGCCAGCCCAACATCAGCGCGGCGTTTTTGTTTTTTTAATGCTGGCCAAACGTCATTTTGCGATTTCGACCCAACATCAATTATTCAGTCAGTGGTCAGTCATGGTTGTGAAATTAATGTCGGGACAATGTTAGTAATGAGACAAGAATAGGACATCTCAATTTTTACGTCAAACCGAAATCCTACGACGTCAGAATGGGCAGCAGTGAATCAAGTCGGCTAATAGTCATTAAGTTGATGTTGAGCCGATGTCAATGATCCGACAAGAATATGACATCTCAATGATGACGTCAATGCGATATCCTGCCGATGTCAGAACTGACAGCAATGAAACAAGTCGGCAAATGATCATAAAAGTGATGTTGCGCCGATGTCAATAGTCGGACATGAATATGCCATCTCCCTTAAATATGACGTCGGGCTAATATCGCGCCGATGTCGGAAAAGATAGCAATTAAGGAGGTCGGTAAATGGTAGTAAAATTGATATCGGTCCGATGTTATTAATTAGACATGAATGTGATAAATATGTCAGGCTGATGTAAGAACTTGCAGCAATGAAACAACTCGGCAAATGGTCATTTAATTGATGTTGTGCCGAAGTCAATGATTAGACATGAATATGACATCTCAATGATGACGCCATAGCGATATCCTGCCGATGTCAGAACTGGCAGCAACGAAACAAGCCGGCAAATGGTCGCCAGTTCCGACATCGGTACAACATTGACCCAACGTCATATTTGAGCTGTCATATTTATGTATATTTAATAACATAAGCCCAACATCAATTTTGCAATCTTTGACTGACCTCTTAATTTGCTACCAGTTCCAACATCTGCGCGATATTAGCCCGACGTCATATTTGAGATCTCTTATTCATGTCGGATTAATGACATCGGCACAACATCAGTTTAATGACCATTTGCCGACTTGTTTAATTGCTGTCAGTTCTGACATCGGCAGGATATCGCTTTGGCGTCATCATATAGAGATGTCATATTGAGGTCCAATTAATAACATTGGCCAGACATCAATTTCACAACCATGTACCGACCTCTTAAATTGCTACCAGATACAACATCATCACAATATCGGACTGACGTCATAGTAGAGATGTCATATTTATGTAGGAGTAATGACATCCGCCCGACATCTATTTCACAACCTTTTACCCACCTTTAAAATTTCGTAAAGTTCCGACATCGGTGCGGTATAGGCCCAAAGTCATATTTTGAATGTCATATTTATGTCTAATTAATAACTGTGACCCGACATCAATTTCACAGCATTTTACCGACCTCTTAAATTACTACCAGTTCCAACATCGGGGCGATAGAAGGCCGATTTTATATTTGAGATGGCATATTCATGTCGAATTATTGACATCGGCACAACATCAATTTAATTACTAGTTAATGATTAGTTTCATTGGTGCCATTTATGACATCGGCAGGATATCGCTTTGGCGTCATAATTGAGATGTCATATGGATGTCCCATAAAACTCATTGGTCCGACATCAATGTTACAACCATTTACCGACATCTTTAATTGCTACCAGTTCCAACATCGGCGCGAAATTATCCCGACGTCATATTGGAGATGACATATTCATGTCAGAATATTGACATCGGCTGAACATCGATTTCATGACTATTTGCCGACTCGTGTCATTGCTGCCAATTCTGACATCGGCGCGATATCGGCTTGACGTCATATTTGTGATGTCATATTGATGTCCAATTAATAACATCCGTCCGACATCAATTCCACATTCAACCATTTACCGACCTCTTAAAATGATATATTCCGACATCGGTACAACATTGGCCCAACGTCATATTTGAGATGTCATATTCATGTTGGTTTATTGACATCGGCCCAACATTAATATTACAACCCTCTATCAAGCTCTTAAATTGGTACCAGTTTCGGCATTGGTGCGATTTTAGCGCGACGTTTTATTTGAGACGTATTTTTTTCGTCAACTTAATGACATCGGCACGACATTCAACTACAACCATTTTCTGACTTATTTAATTTCCAAAACCTCCAACTTAAATTCGACGTTGGCGTAATGTTGGCGCGACGTCTGTTTGCCGACCGCGATCTTGCCGACGACCTGCCGACACCGGTCCGACGTCAGTTAGCTAGCTGGGTACTTATATTTTTGTTAACTTGCTTTGAGAATCTATACTGAATTGAATTTCCTTTAAACGATTACAAACATTAGTAATTCAAAAGTTAAAAAAAAAGAAGTATTACTATCGGGAAATTCATGATCGATTATAAGCGATCGTAAGTGAAATGAAAATTTTCGATTTTTGGAATTATTTATATAAAAAAATATACTTTTGTCATGTCCTTGCTGCTGTATATAATTTAGAAGGATATATAAGAATATAAATAACACCTTAAATAGTGTTATGAATATGATTTGAAGGTGGATTATTTCAAATTCAACGCTCTACAAATACTAACTATTACAAAACATACATGCTAAGAAGAGGTGTATATATAGTATACCGATTCCGACCTATGTTTGTAGGACGATAGGATGATAGGTTTAGGAGTAGGCAATAGGTATAGGAATAGGATATTTATAGAATTATGATTTATGAATGAATGTGTGTAAAGGTTAAACAAAATGCATGGATCGGACGTGGAATCTATGCATGTTTTCCAATTTCTTTTTACGTTTTTGATGTTGGTCCTACGTTGGCCATTTGACATTGGGCCATTGTCAAATGTTGATGTTGGTCCAGCATCAGAAAATGACGTTGGGCCAATGTTGGGTTAGCGGACATTCAAACGTCGGGCGAACGTCAAGATTTGATGTTGGGCCAACGTCAAGATTTGATGTTGGGCCAACAATAAAACATAACGTTGAGCTAATGTCGGGCTGGCGGACATTTTAATGTCGGGCCAACGTCAGAATTTGATGTTGGCCCAACGTCAGGATTTGATATTGGGCCATTGGCGGAAATTGACGTTGGACCAACATCACAGAATGATGTCGTGACAATGTTGGGCTAGCGGACATTTTAACCTCGAGCCGACATCATAATGTTATGTTGGTCCAATATCATGAGTTGATGTTGGGCCATTGTTGGAAATTGACGTTATGCCAATATCACAAAATGACGTAGTGACGATGTTGGGCTGGTGGACATTTTAACGTCGAGCCCATATCAGAATTTGATATCTGTCCTATGTCAGGATTCGGTGTTGGGCCATTGTCGGAAATTGACATTTGCCCGACATCACAAAATGATGTTGGGACAATGTTAGACTGGCGGACATTTTAACGTCGGGCCGTCGTCAAAACTTGATGTTCTCTCAACGTCAGGAATCGATGTTGGGCCTACGTTAGAACTGACATTGGGCCATTGTCAATAATTGATGTTCGGCCGACATCGCTAAATGACGTTGGGCCAGCATTAAAAAAAGACGCCGAGCTGATGTTGGGCTGGCGGACATTTTAACGTCTCGGTGACGTCGCATGTCGCATGTTGGCCCAACGTCCCCTTACAACGAAAATGACATCGGCCCAACTATGGCACGATGTCAGGTGGCTAGCTGGGAGACAGCGACAATGATGACGGGATTTGGGAGATTTTTGGCGCTAGCTCACTATTGTACCCGCACGGTGTCGGCACGCTACGCCGCTAGCTGCCCGTGACGCGCTCGTGAAGAGTACCATACAAAACACAAATGTAACGTACCCAAAATCAACTAAATCTTCGACCATTGCTCAAATTATGGTCATGATTTCAAAGAAGTTACACAGAACAGGTAAAAAAGATAACTACTTTGAAATCATGACCATTATTTGAGCAATTTTCGAAGATTTAGTTGATTTTGGGTACGTTACATATGTGTTTCGTAGGATACTCTTCACGAGCCAGCTAGCGGGCCAGCGTGCCGACAACGGAGTGTGGGTTTCAATGCGCCCTTTCCCCCAGCATCTAGTCCCCGACAAACTGTGCATGGACATGGTGCAATTCGCTATACAATTGCCGCAGTCATACGCCAGATCGACAAATCTATCACTTTCATGATGGCCTCTTTGACATTATTATAGTTATATTTCACTGTCGGCTTAGAATGCCGACAGAGAAAAATACAATATAATGTCAAAGTCAAAGAGGCATGAAAGTGATAGATCTGTCGATCTACCATACGCCATGCACCTTTTCCCGACTTTGCGACTCGAATTCAACTTTGTCGATACTGGCGAACTCGCGATTTCCACCTCAAAACCATGCCTGAAATCTTCACTTCCTTCAGACATTTCCACCATTCTCCGATTTTGCAGATTTCAGGTCGAATCTAACAAGAAAAATGATATTGACAAGGTCGGCGTTCTATCGATTGAGCAGGGCAGCATAACTCGCGCTCGCTGGACTGGGGGATCGTTGGGGGAGGCAACGGGTACCGCCAAAGACTGTAGAATTACAAGACAGATCACTGGCGGTCGCGCAGCGATGTCCCTTCAAACAGAATGAAGATTCAAATCGAGCTAAAGAGAAAGTTGGGTACACCCAGAGGTTTGGGTACAGTACTGAATCTTGTTTATTTTAATTAATTAAAAAACATTGAAAAATTATTGTCGATGAGCTTTTTTGGAACAAATGTTCCCTTTGTTAGTATTAATTTAAACAAAAGTAAGGATCAGAACGTACTTACTTAACTCGGCAAATTCAGGCTAGTATGACGATTGAACATCAGCTTATCTCCAAGTTGAGTACACCTGGGGGACACATTGTTTTTCTAATTCAATATTGTCTTTGTATATGTAAAAATATTTAAAAATTATTGTCGATGAGCTTTTAGAGATTTTCACTCACATTTTTGAAATAAAGAATTGTTAAATTCACAGATCTCGAACGTGCACAATAAACAGGCAATGGCATATTTGGATATTTGCATATTATCACGCACATGCTGTCTGGAATATGCACCGACAAACCAATCGACTTTGTTCTTCCCAACATGATACTGCTTTGTGGAATAATTGACCAATGATAACTGCGTATGAGTGCGCATTATAAAATCGGTGCGCTTAGTCAGCTGATTTATTTCCGAAAATAGTGTTGTTGCTAGGCTAAAAATAGCCGAGTCATTCACATTAAAGGTAGTTCAGATTCGTCAAATGAGATGCGCGGCGCCATCTTGCATACGCGTTGCGCACGGTGCGTAATGCACGTTAGCTCAGTGTCATGCGGTGCGCGCAAACTAACCCAGTTCAAAATGGCGACCCGCTATGTAGCATCCCCACGCTTGATGCCCTTTAAGCCAGCAGCAACAACAACAACTGCAACAATACATATGTGGGGAACCCCCTGTGCAATTTGCATTGTGACGTCAGGACTGTAATTGCGCGCATTAACTGAGGACATCGCGCGCTGCCCATTCACTTTGTACAAGAAAATTGTCCAGTGGTCGGTCTTTCGGCATTAAGCGTCTTTGGTACCGCTCTACCGTCAGCGGCCGTGGTTTGGGCCTATTCTACCTGTGACGTCATCAAATTTCTCTGCACCAAATCGCCGTCAAACGGCGAAAATCGGGGTTTAGAATAAGAGTTTAAATTTGCTTTTAATTGTTTTCTGGGCGGTGTTAGGGCTTCAAAATTAACTTTTTCATGCTCAGTATGTTCTCAGCTCTCAGAAGAGGTACAATATGCATATTATAGGATCTTCATTGAGTTTTCGGTTTAAATTGCTCTATAACCTTATTTATACAAAAAAAAACATATGTATACTTTTCATATAGTAAATAGTAATTTATGCTCCTTTTGTCATAAAATGCAGGAAACGTATGAACACTTGTTTTTTTCTTGTGGAAAAGTAAGAATGATTTGGGTAGATTGTGGTAATGAGTTTGATTTAAAAGAATTAAAATATATAGATTGGAAAGGGGTTCATGTGGGAATGAAGGTTTGCAATGCAGGGGAAGACCAATTATTAAATCACGTTATACTTTTGATAAAAAGTATAATATTTGTTAATAGTAGAACGAAGGATTATCCTCCAACTATTAGAGATATTAAAGATACATTAATGAAAAATAAAGAGGAAGAAAGAAAGATAGCTGAACAGAGAGGGACGTTGCGAATTAACTATAGAAAATGGGACACCCTTTCTGCTTAGATTATGAGACAGAGTTTTGAGTGTTTGTTTTTTGTTTTTGTTTTTTTTCTTCTCTACCGCCTCCCTTCCTTTTCTGTCTTTGTTTTTATTCTTATATCTTTCCACTTTCTTGCACGTTTTCTTTTAAACACCAAAATGATCATTATTTAGTTTAGGCCTATGTTGATAGCAGGTAACTATATATATTGATAAATAGTTATAATGGTGTATACATTTTTTGTTTTTCTCCTTTATGAATACATTGATTATGATTTGTATCGGTTTATACTTCTACTTTAAAATAGGTTCTCTGTAATACAATTGTAACTTGAGAGAAAAGGAAACATTACTAAGAAAACCAGTGTTGCATTTAAATGATATTCTCTCAAATGAAATATATTGCGTTTTTTTTATTTTTATGAAATTGAAAGAGATGATTTTTGAAAATATGTTAAAACAAACTTACAGAAGATATGAATTGTATATATTATGATCAGGATCATATCTTTAAGTACTGTTACGAATACGATGTTGTATTGATAAATAAAGTGCGCCATCTGTGTTGGGCAGTTGTACAATTGGAAAACTCGTGGTCGTGTTCGACATCATTCTTGTGGTGAGTGAAAGTGTGCTTGTGTGGCCATGAACGATCCGGACCTCATGTGGTATGTTTTGGACGATCGCCACATCTGGTGGAGAACCCGGGGGCATTGGCCAAGCGAGGAAACATGGTGAAATTGTGAATTTTGGACGAAAAAAAAAGGATTGACATTTTTGTGACGGCGCAGTGAGCGTATCCGATTTCGGATACGGTTGGAGGGACACGATGCGATTTAGTGTGACGATATTTCAGAGACAGACGGTAGTTTGTGTGTGCGAAACTGCACTAGCGCCCGTATTTGCGCCTGAGTGATTGATTGACAATGATAATTGTATTGTGAAAGACATTGTGACTTTGTGTGTGATCTTCATGGAACTCCAGCCTATTTACATGATTTACACATGATTTACGCGTCGCGGGTAGCTGGCGGCCTGGCGTGCCGGCGCCGGAGTGCGGGTGCAAAGCCAAAGGTGAACTAGCGCCAGAAAGTTGAGGTCAGCGAGGCAGTTTCAAAGGAAGAGAGGCAACAACAGAAGATGAAGGGAAGCATGGGAGCATGGCCATGGGGCAGCAGGGGAAGAGGAGGTTTTTACGGCCAAGGAGGTTACGGGGGAGCCGGCGGATACGCCTACGCCTCGGTCAGGGCGGTGGCTTCCATTAGTTCCAGGGATCCGACTACAGCCAGGGTGGCTATGGACAAGGTGTATACGGTGTCTTCGGCGACTATAGTGGCCAGGTATATGGCTACGGAGGGGGATACGGCGGCGGATCCAGTGAATGTTAGGGACGCATACATGTAAATCGCCTCAAAAAAAAGCTACAGAGAGGATACCAGAGTTGTCAGAGGGGTTACCTCCAGTGGATCACGTCGAAGGCCTCGATGACGCACCAGATAGGGGTTCAGCCACTCAGACTGATGATGTTGCAGAAACTCCTGCTCCACCTGACACAGAGCCCGGTAACGATAGAGTGGATATTAGTCAGTCTGCGGTAGGGCGTTCAAGTGACAAGGACTGAAGGACAATGATGATGATGTGATGTCCACTGACGAAGATGATAGTCAGCCATTCTATGAAGTAGAAAAGATAGTTGGGAGGAAGTTTGATAGGGCCACAGGAAAATGGCTGTACAGAGTGAAGTGGAGAACATTCGCGTCCAAACACAATAGTTGGGTGACACTTGAGGATCTGAATGACTCATGTCAAAAGTATGTTCGTGAAACAGAATCCACCATCCCTGTATTCAAGAGTAAGAAAAAGTAAATGGATAATATATGGTTCTTACATATTTATGTATTGGAACATGTTATGGTTTCATGATGATTTTGTTAAATTGTGTTAAAATATTACGCCTCCAGGTGAAGGCATCCATACGACAACTCAAGTGTTGTACAAAAGTTGTACAAATGTTCAGTGCATACATGTCAGTTAGTAGCAGGTAGTTACTTCCTGTAGATTCGACAACGTTTTGTAATCAAATTTTTATATTTTGTTTTAGAATGTCATTCAAGTCAATAATGTGTTGATGGAAATTATTGAGGTATCTTTAATTGTTTCATGATACTTTTAGCCAACCAATATTGCTTCCAGTTGTGTCAGGTGTTACGGGTTACATGGTGCTAATATAGGGAAAACAATATGCTTTTTGAGCCAAATAAATTGTACATGGGTTGTGCTAATACAGGGAGAACACTGCTTTTTGTGCTAAATATATTATACAGGTGTTGTGCTAATATAGGGGGAAAAATACCTGCTGCTTGTTGTGCCAAATATATTATACATGTGTTGTAGGTCTCTACTCATGTTAGTAGGGTATAGATGATACCTAATATACATGATACAGGAATGTGGATTCTGTTCATGTTTTTAATATTATTAGGTGTGTTATATTTATGAAACGTCTGGCCGTACGGTCAATGACTGCAAACAAGGTATATCGGCATGTCATCGTGTAGGGCAACAGTATGTCGTTTGAGTTTCATTTTGAAACATTTGATAGTGATTGAGAATTTTGAGATGTTTTTTTTTAGTATTCAGCATACACAGAGATTGTAATCTGTAGACTTCCTTTTTTTGTTGGAACTTTGTGAAATGGCCGGATAACCATTGTTTTATTGTGTGTGTATGTAGGATACACAGTATTTCTACATGACCATGGTAGTAGATTAACCTCGATTGTTTTGTAATATTATATTTTGTTCTGAGAAAAAAAAAGAAAAAAAATCTTGATGAAGTAATCAAGTACCTTTCTAGTCAGAAGACATGAATTTATATAAATCTTGATGAAGTAATCGAGTGCCTATTTAGTAAAAAGACGTGACTTTATTACATTTCTTGATAAAGTATTCAAGTGCCTCTTTTGTTTGGGCAGAAGATATTTACACGTACAGTATTCTAGTTAGACAATTTCAGTACTGGTGTGTGTCTGACATGTTTAATGATTTGTTCTTATTCATTTTGTTAGTTCTAGGCATCGGTCCATACAGGTGAATATAGTGGTCATTTCGAGTTGGCTCTATTCGGCATGTTTATGGTCCATAGCTTTGCTTGGTAATATGATAGAAAGATGGTAGTAGCCAATGCGTTTAGTGTAAAGTGCCTTTGGTGGTGCCTGTGGATATGTCTTGAAATGTAAAGGGGGATCTAATTATATTGCATCTGTTATGGGTATTGGATCTATGTTGTATAGGCAGCCTTGTTCTAGGTGATGGTTAGATCTATATCTTTATGTTTGGACGTTGGAATTGACGGCTATTATTGCAATTTAGTCGCTGTACATGATGGTATGTAGAGTTCGAATGTACACTCGCCAAATTAATGTTCAGTTTTGTATTGCAGGGGTTTAGTCTGTTATGGTTGACAGGTTGGCCGTTGACGTGGTTACGCATGGGGCTTCCATCATTTCTTGTGTTATCATTATTATGTTTGCAACAAATAGGGACTGGTCTTGCATGTATGTAGGCACTCTAGGTATTGTTCGCAACCATTTAATGATGTTGTTTAAATTATTTTCCCATTTCTTGTATATGCTAGAATATTGTCATTTTTATATGATGTAGGTGATTATTGATGTTTGCACAGTTAAGATTTCTAGAAACTCACGCTTTCTGTCTCCTATTTCTGCCTAGTGGTTTTCATCTTGGGTCTGATCACCCCAGGGTGGCGCTTCTAGTGCAGAGTAGTTCCAGGTTTGGTTTGATATGGTGTTATATTATTGTAGGGAGATACATGTTATCCTGACATAGTTATGACTTATCCATTACAAACATTGATTTATTCTCACACATTCATATGCCATGTCATTTTAATAGATGTCATTATTCTGTACAACTGTGCATTTATCTTTATTTCATGTTCAAGTATATGACAATTCTACATGTTTGTCTTAATCCATTTTGCCATACTGCTCTATTGTTTTGTTCACTTGTATTATGTTTTCCACTCGGGGGACCTCGTTTAGGCGGGCCCGGGGGAGATGTTACGAATACGATGTTGTATTGATAAATAAAGTGCGCCATCTGTGTTGGGCAGTTGTACAATTGGAAAACTCGTGGTCGTGTTCGACATCATTCTCGTGGTGAGTGAAAGTGTGCTTGTGTGGCCATGAACGATCCGGACCTCATGTGGTATGTTTTGGACGATCGCCACAGTACCATTTAATTGTAATTGTATGTGGATTGTATACATCAATTATGATTTTCCATATGACTATGTTGAAAAAATATGATTTGTAATGCAAATGATTTACATTGTAAATTTGTTGTTTGAGAGAAAAAATAAAATATTATTGCAAAACAAAAAAAACGGGGCCCTGGGCCCCGTTGCACAATCGATTGTAAGTCAAATCTGATTGGTTGAAACACGCACATTTTATGACTTGCACTTAAAACTTACTTTCTGCAACGTGGCCATTGTGTTCATTGACTTGTACCTCTTCGAATGATAGTGTGTGGTGGAGTGTTGTCTCCATTTGCGTGCGATGCGACTCGAGCTTCGCACCGAGAACATAAGGGTACTATTCAGAATCACCGAACCTGAAATTCATACCACTTGACCGTAGTTTGGAGGCGTCACACTTTCTGTCTCCAGTGATAGAAAACACGGTAATGGCCAAATTATAATCAGTTGGGCGTAGCGACTTACGTAATACATATTCATCAGGGGGAGGGGGGGGGGGGGGGGGTGAAGGAATAGATCATCCTCCCCAGAATGACATGTGACCTACGCCCGTGAGACCTAGAACTCTCCGCCGGCGAACACTATTTGAAACTACCAGTGACGCTTGCGAAAATTTCATTAAATAGCCTTGGAAATATGAACGCGATCGGTCAACTTCGTCGCGTGTGCCTGGACGACTTCGAGCGCGATGCGGCCACGATCATCGATCCCGTCATGTTTGACTACTACCGAGGTGGCGCGGATGAAGAAATCACACTGAGAGAAAGTCGTGAATCATATCTCAGGTAGGCAATGAGAATATGATTGGGATCTAGTAACGTCCCGAGTAACGTAGTCAAAATCCACAAAACTTACTTTACAACTCTTGTGGTTCTTACATAGTTAAACCACTCCCATATCCCTGGTTAAACCCATGCGCCTGGGAAGCGGGGGTGCTGGGGGTGCTGCAGCACCCCCGGACATTCTGCAAAATTTGTTGTATGTTATAATGTATATCATTATGCTTCGTTTACGAAATTGTCACACAGCCGACAGCCACAAAGGACGCTTTTTTTTCTTCTTTTTTGTGTGTTTACTTTGGGATAATTTGGATATATGCAAATTATGGTTAGACGATATTGGGCAGGAAGGTCAGCTTGCTACAACTTCTGTAAACTATTTAATCTTCACAAAGATCAATCACTCAGACGAACATATCAGCACCAGACGGGAAAATGCACCTTGACATAATCAGTGGCGGATCTACGGGGGGCCATCACTGAAAAAAGTGAACATAAATCACTTACGGGGGTTCAAAATAGCCAAAAAATTAGCCGCTTCGCGGCTATCAGTGCAAAAAGTGAACAAAAATCACTTGCGGGGGTTCAAAATAGCAAAAAAAACAACAATATAAATAGAATAAATCATATATCTGGCTACTACAAGCCGCCTTATGCACAAAAATCAGTAAAATTTAAAGTATATTTTTGTCCATAATCGGCTGTTGTTACCATGGTTACACGAGTACAGTGTAGTGCAAAATAATTAACATTCGGCTTGCTGAGGCTTTCGGTGTTGTGCATATTAGTTTAGCAAATGAGTTTGTTTTGTTTTAATACTGAGTCAGACAAATTGTATAGACCGGCTTTATGGTCTCCAGGTAGGCTACATGTAATAAGATATGAAGGGCATGAAGGGTGCGTTCCTCGCGATCAAGATGGTGTAATCATTTGGTATACAAGTCCTCTTATTAAGATTACACATTTTTGATACACCCTGTATAGCATGAGAAATCATGCAAAACTACCCATTTTGTGGATAGCTAATGCTGACTTCAAAGTACTATAACTTTTTGTTCAGATACGGTATGCACTTGAGATTTTCAGGGAGTATTGTCGATATAATTGGACAGTTTTTTGAAAAAGTATTAAATTGACTGCTAATATAATTCTTGATTTATACGTAATTATGTAAATCAATAATTTCATATTTTGGGGGAAAAATGCATAAAATTTGAGTTTGGGGCTAAAAATGACCGTGATACATATCCTGAACCTCACGGTGTTTGGTATCAGATTATAGGAAATGTTATTGTCTTTAAAATGATTGCAGAATAATGTTCGTATACACTGTATATTGACTGGGATATCCCAGTGCAGTAAATTTGGGTATTATACTGCTCTCATTTTTAATATGTGTGTTTTTCATGCATATTACAGAAGAACCGCTGCAGTAATTGTATACGCCAGGTTTCCCTATAAATGCAATCTTTGTGTTATTTTTTTGAAGTCTAGCGCCATAGATTCGGTGTCACTCATGCATGTATGCTCTGAACAGTACGTATGATCCTTGTGTTATTCACGCATGTTATCATTCTGTTTAACCTCCTTTTCCCTCCATTTTGTCTCCCCAACTAGTATATTTTCCTTTCAGTAATTATCCTTGGTACTCTTGCATGTTTAATTTAGCTTTAAAGCCCTTCTTTACTCATGCATGCTGTTTTTTTTTTTTTTTTTTTTTTTTTTTGTAATGTTGAATGCCTTTAGAATTTTGGACGAGGTCATATACTCAACGTCCCTTTTATTTAAAACCTTTCTTTTATTATGCTTCGGTACACTGGACACTCGCTTTCCATGCAGAATTACAATTAAACCACTACTTTTTTATACTTAAGGTTCTCATGTGTTACTCAGGCATGTCAACTTCAGTTTATTTTAGTCCTTGTGTTACTCATGCATGCTACTGCTATGTGCATACAATCCTTGCGTTCATGATTGCCATATATTTACGTCTACAATGATCTGGCCTAACTGGCTATGTACTCATGAACGTCACGCTTACTTTAATAGTACTGATTGTTGCTACTCATTGTATACTCACCCTTGTAATTACTATGTAATAGTCACCTCTGACACCTTTTAGTTATCCTTTTCTGTACATTGTTGATTTTATATTCTTTGCTTACATCTAAAAAGATTTTTTTTGTTGTTGTTTATATTAAATTAGTATTATGGTTCTAGTTAAAATTTATACAACTTTGACCCCCCCCCCCCCCCCCGATGAGGAGCACTATATATATATATTTTTTTTTTTTTTTTTTTTTTTCTCTTGTTAATTATATATTCTTCTTATTATTTATTGAAATACCTTTATATAAATTAATTTTGAATAAGGTAGAATTTTAACAACTACCAATATACTGTTTTTCGACTTATTCTTTACTCATAAAGTATTGCATGGCTACATAATTTTGTTATATTAAGGTGGGCTATTCATTTATTTGATTTTGATTGCAAATTCTTGTTTTTTATTTTATTTTTGTTATATGTTTTAATAAAATATAATAAGTTATTATATAATATGATGACGTCATAATGAAGGTAAATTGAGCATTCCCATTGGTTGATTACCGATGCTTAATCCGGTATAATCAATGGTAAAGTTATAATACATATGTATTATAACTTTTCAATATGTACAAACTGACCATAGAGAGCCAAACGAGCTGCGCAGGGGATTGCCTTGGAGTGCGTAATGTGCTCTTGTGCGCTTGTTCTTGAATGGGGGAAATGCGCAGAGCGCGCAATTATTTCTAATACGCGCTGGCACTTAACACAGTACGCAGGGCCGACAATGGCTGGAGAGAACACTCACAATTTGAGCAAGGTCAATTTGGGTTTCAACATGATAACCATATCAGTTCCTCAAAATAATCATATTATATAACAAATAGTTCATGCTTATTGTCGTTAAATATTCCACAATAGACACCTCTACATTTTTTATTTCTCTCGTGCGATTATATTGCACTCGGCCTGCGGCCTCGATGCAATATAATCGCTCTCGAGAAATAAAAAATGTATCGTTGTCTATTCTGGTATATTCAACTCCAAACCATGCACTATTTGTATAATAATATTATGATTATAAACTCCCTTTATGCCTACCACACCCCTCCCGAATCTTACACTATATTTCGTACAGTTATATGTAAAATAATAATATGATTGTTTTTCTTTTCTCACTTTTCATTGCTCATATTGTTAATTTTGTATGAACGTATTCTTTTTTGTTTTGTAGTTTCCCTTGAACCAATTAATTTCTCATCAATTTATTTGTAATTTTTAATGAAATTCTCTTTTTATAAATATTGAACGAATAGTAGCCCCATTCTTCCCCTCCCTTGCCTTCTATTTTTTGTTATGCTTATTTGTGTAGAAATGTATTATTATTATTATTATTAGTATTGGTATTGAAATTGATTAGTCTTTTGATCAGTTGCCTAATAATATATTGCTTGGTTTATACTTGTTATTTATTAATGAATTTAATCCTTGGTTCTTTTTTCGCTTCGTTTTGTTTCTCTTATTCAATTTATGATAATTATTTGTTAATTCGGTATTTAAATCCTTAAATGTCTTACATGACAGTGTTCTGTTTCCATGTATTTTATTCTATTATTTAAAAGGAGCCGTGATAGTACATCCAAATGCCTTGTTACACTCCAAAGGTCCGCGTTCATTCATTTCATCCTCCATTTACTTGTATGTTTTTTTTGACATCAGAATTTTCTTGTTTATGTTTGTTTCTTTGTTGTATTTATGTGTTTTGTTTTTCTTCCTTTCTTCGTCTCTGCTGCATGTTTTCCAATTCTCTCTGTTCTTCTGATTCCTCAAGTTTTCCATTATCACATAATGGAATTAGTGCCGGCATGCTTATATATATGAATATATTCTTACTTTACTTTTTGTTGGGATACTTCTTCCTTTCCTTATGATGAACCCTAATGCTATTCCTTTTTATCCCTTAAATAATGATGACTTATTAGATTTATTTCGTCCCAACCTTACTAATAATATTGATATTGACTCTTTAAATACCTATGATGATTCTGTTGCTAATAATATTAATTTTTCTTCTGAAGAACTTGTTTTGGATTTTGATCATGATGATCCTGCACACAATACTCTTACTACATACATTACTACTAATCAATTCCATAAATTTATTAAAGAATTTAATGTTGATACTTTTTCATTATTTCATTTAAATGTAAGAAGCTTAAATAAGCACTTTGATGATTTACAATTATTATTAGATAACCCTTCCCTTCAACAAATGTCTGTAATTGGTCTTACAGAAACTTGGCTGTCTCACGATACTAATCAATCATTTTGTCTTAATGACTATAATTTTATTTGTAATAACAGGCAAGGAAGAGTTGGGGGTGGCGTTGCTCTTTATTTATTAAAGAAATTTAGTTATTATGTTCATAGTAATATTTCTGTTAGTAATGAATTTGTAGAAACTCTTTTTATTGAGATAATTATTTCTGGCAATAAAAATATAATAGTTGGTGTTGTTTATCGTCCCCCATATTCAAATGCTAATGATTTTTTATTACATATATGCAATTTGCTTCATAATCCTATTTTTCTTAATAATTATTGTTTTATAATGGGTGACTTTAATATTAATTTGCTTAAAGATGATACTCCCGATTCAAGAGAATTCTTAAATACTTTCTTATCTGCCTCTTTTTTGCCACTTATTACGAAACCCACGCGCGTCACTAATCAGTCTGCTACCCTCATTGATAATATTTTTTCTAATGTCATTCCACATCCTGATTCCCATATAATTCTTTCTGATATTACTGATCACTATCCAATTATGACTCATTTTACTGTTTCCCAATCTGTAAATAATGGCTCTTATCCCCTTAGACGTAAAATTACACATGAAAATGTTACTCGCTTAAATCAAGCTTTAGATTATATTGATTGGTCCCCAATATATAATAATGATAATGTTGAAAATTCTTATGATACTTTTTGTAATGTATTGAATGAACAATTAGATGTTTATGTACCTTTGCAACGAGATAAAAATAATTATAAGAAGACTCCTAGACTCCCTTGGATATCTAAATCATTATTGAGGTCTATAAATAGAAAAAATAATTTGTATTATAAATTTAAATTAGATAAAACAGAAAAGGCTCGGGAGAAATACACATCATATAAAAATATTTTAACACGAATTCTTCGTTTAGAAAAGAAAAAATATTTTGAAATATGTTTAGATTTATATAAACATGATATGCAAAATACTTGGAAAATAATTAAACAAGCCATGAATTTACAAGATAATAGACATGATATAACCAAAATCAAATTTAATGATACTATTTTTGAAGACCCTGTAACCGTAGCGAACATTTTTAATAATTATTTTTCTACTATCGGCGATGATCTTGCAAAAGATATCCCTCCATCTAATAAGCAATTTGTTGATTTTTTAGGCCCTTCCAATGAAAACTCTATGTTTTTGGTTCCTACTAATAGAAATGAAATTATAAATATTGTTATGAATTTACATAATAAAAAAAGCTCTGGATATGATGGCATCAATAATTTCATTTTAAAGAAGATTATTTTGAATATTGTTGATCCATTAGTTCATATTTTTAATTTATCATTATTAAACGGGCAAGTGCCGAATGTCATGAAAATTGCGAAGGTTATACCTCTTTTTAAGAAGGGTGATAAATTAAATATTAATAATTATCGGCCAATATCTTTATTGTCTTCATTCTCTAAAGTTTTGGAAAAAATTATATTTGTTCGAACCGTTTCTTTCTTAAAGCAAAATAATATTTTGTCAAGCACTCAGTTTGGGTTCAGAGAAAAACATAATACTATTCATGCATTATTATCCTTTATTGATAAAGCAGCTCATTCATTTGATGAGTCCTCGCACATGATTGGTATTTTCCTGGATTTCTCCAAGGCCTTTGACACGATCAACCATGAAATACTACTTAATAAACTTTATCATTATGGTGTGCGTGGAAAGGCCTTGGAGTGGTACAGGAATTACCTTTCTAATAGGCAACAATATGTATTTTTGAATAATAATAAATCATTAATGTCTCATATTAATTGTGGGGTTCCACAGGGCAGTATTTTAGGCCCCCTTTTATTTATAATATACATAAATGATTTTTGTAGGTCATCTAATATTCTTTCGTTTATACATTTTGCTGATGATACTAATTTATTTTTTTCTCATCATGACCCACTTGTACTTGCTGAAACAGTCAATAATGAATTATGTAAGGTTCTTCAATGGATTAGAGCAAATAGGTTATCTCTTAATCTACAGAAAACAAAATATATGTTATTTAGTAAATCAATTGATTTATTGCCTGTTAATATTTCTTTAGAAGATTATTCATTAGACTGTGTTCCTTTCATTAAATTTTTAGGAGTAATTGTTGATAATAAATTAACTTGGAAACATCATATTGACAACATTTGTAATATAATATCTCGTAATATTGGTATAATAAATAGACTTAAAACACATCTTCCATTAAAATCATTATTAATGCTTTACTCTTCTTTAATACTACCATATTTAAATTATGGCTTGCTGGCTTGGGGCAACACTTATCATAGTTATTTAGATAAATTATTTTTATTGCAAAAGACAGGGGTGTCGATCCTGGGGGGGCAGGGGGGGCGGTCGCCCCCCCAATGAAAATATTGGGGGGGCGAACATATCATTTCGCCCCCCCAATAATTCCGAAAATGAGGAAGAAAAAAATCGAGTGATATAATGCCAAAGAGGGGAAAGACACATTTATCAATAATTAATCTTCAAAATAGCTGTTTTTTAGTTTGAAAAGGACTGTAAATCTTTTTTTGCCGCGCGCTTCGCGCGCATACAGTTTCTCATATTGCAAGTTTAATTTGGGTTGCGGGAACTCACCTTTTGAAATGTGTTGGGCAGCGTAATTTCTCAAACGCACACCTCAAACGAAGTTTATTAAACCCTCATCTATAGATAGCACACCGTCACAGAAAATAAAATAATCTCGGTACATATGCGCTGAACGCAAATCAAATTGGAATATCATGTCTCCCCACACATGAAAAAGGAGCAGATTGTCCCCCTCCCTTTGTCATTATGTATGTTTGGTTCCATACCTATATACTTCATATTACGTGAAATTTCTGTCTCAGGTGTGCACCAAATCGCACAATTTCACGCCCAAAAATACAAAAGCTCCCTACTGTGGGAGGGGGACACCCCCTCCCACACCCTCCCCCGCTCGGTCGCTTCGCTTCCTCGCAATGTCTCCCCTACACTTTTGAGAATTGTTGACGCCCTTGCTTATTTTCCTGGGAGCCCAATGCCCTAGACTATATCGATGGCTCTATAGTATCACGTGGATCCATCTCATGCAAGGCTCAGTCTTTTCCTCACTATGCCCTTTAAAAATACGTTATGAATAGGTTCACTATTTTATACAATTTTAACACCCATGCTAGGAGCAAATGTCTGAAATCTAAAAGCTTCCGGGGGCTCCGCCCCCTGGACCCCCATTATTTCCCCAAAATGTGGGTGCCCCCCAAAGTCAGGTCTTCGAGCCATCAAGACACTTTCAATGAGCGCATAATAAAACTTCCGGGCATGCCAATGTGGGGCATTTAGCTCTCTCAGTGGTCACTCTGGAAAATGTTTCAAATTTCGCCCCCCCAATCTCAAAAACGGATCGACACCCCTGGCAAAAGAAGGTCTTACGCATTATTTTTAATTTATCTCCACATTACCACACTGATTATTTATTTTTGGAAAATGAGTTGTTAAAGATTCATGATTTATATTCCCTACAATTGGGACAATTTATGTACAATTTTAATAAAAACCTTTTACCTTCCGCGTTTAATGACATGTTTGTAAAAAATCGTACGTTTCATAATTACCCGACAAGACATTCAGAAGAATTTCATTTACCCCGTTTAAGAACTCTTTCAGCTCAATATACATTCTTTTATGAAGGCCCCAAATTTTGGAATAATCTTAGTGATCACATTAAAGAGTCCCCTTCCCTCAATTCATTTAAAAAAAAATTAAAGATATTTTTATTACAGTCTTACAAGTCCGATTGACTCGCTATAAATATATCATCCCCCACCTCTCAATTATTCAACCTTTGCCCTTTACCTTTTAAAATATGTCATCGTTTCTATTCCTCCCTTTTCCCCACAACAATTGATATGTTGAGCACGATCCATACTTCCTTTCTCCCTCTTCTTTTCTACTTTCTCCTTCCATGCAGCATTTTTTGTCTTGTCTTTGTTCAGTATTGTATTTGTCTGTCATACATTTTCTATATTGTATGTTTTCGTTAGTTTTTTTTTTTTTTTCAAGTCTGTGAGAGCTCCGATCTTAAACTGATTTTAAACTTTTTTGTTCAACTTCAAATCACCATTTCAGACTTTTTTGCTACAATCTAAATATATTTATAACTTTGCTCTGACGCTTCATAGTCTTTGTTATTGTCATTTATTTTGTTTATATATGCTATATACATTTTTGTATAGTATGTCAATTTTTATATTTGTTGCTTTTTGTATCATTTCAAATCAAAGAAGAAACACATTTTTGTTTTTCTTTCATTTGCAATTTTTGTTTTTTGTCCAAAAAAAAATAGATTGATATTTTGATTCGTTTGCTGTTTTTGTTTTGTCTTGTTTAAACAATTATTTGTATACGTCTATTTTTGTCTGAGGGATTCACATTTTACAAGCAATACGCTTTTCAGTGGATCCCTCCACTTCTTCAGACATTATTGATAAACAAATTAATAATCTGTAAATATATAATGTGCCCTGCCGGTGGGAAGTTTGAGTGCACCCGTTGTTAGTTATCTTTTGTTACATTTTATTTTTGTAGTATTTTATGTCCAGATAATTAGTCTAAATATACTTGTACTGGCCAAAAGTTTGATTACACTTGATGTCAGGCATTAAACAAGATGTTTATACCAAAGGGTGTGCTCGGGCTTTTTGACCGATGGGGTATATATATATATATATATATATATATATATTTGTTCAATGAAATGTAATACTCTTTGAATTTCGATATTGTTTATTTATTGTTGTTCAATTAATGTTATTATTTTCTGTAAATTTGCTATTTTGTAATTATTGTAATATCTCTGTTGAAGTGAAAAAATAAACTGAACTGAACTGAAACTGAACTGAACTTGATATAAGGTGTCGTTTGGGAAATCTCGCCAATTATCTATAGCAATACGAAACGGCTGCCTTTTTGGACGCCATCTTGGATTTGGAGGTGTTCGCAACAAAATTGTAGAGGTAGACCTCTGAATTATGTTGTCTCATTAAAAATACTTGCAATTAGACTCGGTTTAAACTTGTTGTGGAGATATGGCAACCTAAAGTCACTTTTTCGACATTGGCCCTCCCCTTAATAGTCCATTCCCTAATGTTCTAAGAGTATTACAACACTTATTTGAAAAAAATATGTCTATCTAGTATCGGTAACGGAAGGACAGTAACAGAAGGACAGAGTTTTTTATTGATTAAAAATATACTTTAGGACTCTCAAAAGACTGAATTTTTAATCTGAACACAAATTGTGATATTCAATCATCCAATTTGGTACCTTAAAACAAAAAAATACTAGAAAGGAATGCAAAAAATGAAGACAATCTAGAAATAGGCACTGTGTAGTCCCATATGTATAGATTCATGTATGGTGTCTGTTTCTCCTATCAGGAGACGCCCAATATTTTTTTTAATCATGTAAACGGAAAGATATCATTATGTGATTATGATATATGAAAAAATAATCCAGAAAAAATAAACAAGATCAGAAATAATCCTCATTTGATTTTTTCCACTTTTGGCTCATTTGGCGTGGAATTGCCCTTTACTTTCCTCTTGCAGCATATTATGCCCAGCATACGTGTAATACACAATTCGTACAACGTTCCGTCAACAAATTGCGCTATTAATATATTACGTAACGCTGTCTGAAAGTCTGAAACTGATTTAGTACATTTAACAAAGACGGTCATGATTACAAGATCCAAGAAAAAGCAAGACAATGCCGACGTAACTAAGCCGGATAAGAGCGCCCCGCCTGTCTTTTCAATTATTATTGATGACCATTTCAATAGTTTTGAATTCTTGATAAAATAGACGCAGTCGTGCAAATAGGTAGGCGGTTGACGCTGCTATGGAGCACACACAAAACTGTCAAAAGAAAAGGAGAAGCGAGAGAACAACTTGCGAGAACTCATGGTTGAACGACTACAAAATCCTCACGAATAGACCGCTTCTGTAATGTATGCAAATAATAAGCGTATGACGTAAGACTCTCCGTTGGCAAGCTGAACAATAGTAACTAGGTCCGGCAAGCTAGGTTTGCCGGAGCTTGCCGGACATAGTTACTATTGTTAAGCTTGCCAACGGGGAGTCTGACGTCCTACGCATAATATTTGCATACATTACAGAAGCGGTCTATTGGAAAAGGAAGTGTCCATTGACAACAAAACTTCTTCCAGTGCGAGGCTATGGAGGACATACAGGGTGTCTCAGAAAGAATGCAACACCTAGGATCGTTAATTTTATCAACATCATCGACCAAATGTCATTGTTTTTTGTTTGATTGGGTAGAACATTCTTTTTCCAACAAAATGATACCATAAGCATTGAACCCGAGACCAAGTACTTTCAAAATTATCAAGCCCGAGGCCAGAGATCTTCGAAAAATTTTGGGGCCGAGACCGGGTTTTAGTCGGTCGAAACCAGGTTTTAGTCAGCGTGACCGGGTTTTAAACGGTCGAGACCGCTTAAAAGTAGTCTCGAGACCGGCTTAAATTTGAAAGGGGGGTTCAAACCCCCCAAAACAGCCATTTTTTGGTCAAGGGGGGGGGGGTTGAACCCCCAACCCCCTCCCCCTGGGTACGCCTATGACAACAACAATGAAATACATAAGTAAAGAAACAAGGAAATACATAAGAAATTAATCAAAACGTAAGGAAACATACGGAGTAACCTGGATGTTTCAAATATATATTATTCTAAATGGTTTAAAGAATATACACGTATGTAGTGAAAACAAATTTTCTATTATAAAAAAAATATATATTTTGGGGCCAAATTGTGAATTTATAACCTTATTTGCATACATTACCATAAACATATAAATTATTGAAAGAAAAATGAGAGTACAGTAGTATTCTGTACACTTTACTTAACATACGTGCAAGGTCCTAGAAAGACATCAAATAGCTCGGCCATTTTATGGTTAATGCGAAACGTATCAAAGAGAAATGCCTCGATCAAATCCTCCAAGTCAATATTCAATTTACAATATGATTTCTGAAAGTGATCTTTAGTATTACCTAAATCCAAAAGTAATGCATAACTTCTTCAAGAGAGATACCTCAACCAAATCCTCTACTTCAGTATACTAGTATTAATTTACAAAGTTATTTCTGATATTGATCTTTAGGTATCGCCTAAAATCAAGACTGATGCGTGACGTATCCAAGAGAGATACCTCGACCACCATCTTGGGACACAGAGTAGCCTTCCCGTGCTGCATCGCTCCCACTGCGTTACACAAAGAGGCACACCCCGACGGTGAAATTGCCACAGCAAAAGGTGGGTTAAAGGGATCTCAAGTAACTTTGTTGACATGTGCAAAAAGTGATGAGTGGTTGATACAGTATATTGTAGTTATCTGATTATGTCCACTAGGTGTTGTGTGAACATTCAAGTGAAATGGACTTGATATGGCCGAGTAATGAGCAAAAATGCAAAGTGACATTCAGTAACTCATTGCACTCGCTTTGTACACGGTTCTGACGATCCATTGGATAATTTGACATCTGAACAATTCAATCGTAAACATCGTTTTAACGAAAGGGAAATTTGAAAACCGAAACCTGTCCCATGGTTTTTGTGTTACCGGTAATAAGAATACAACAAGGTATGAGGAAACCGCTAGAATTCCAATTGGATTTTGAGGATTTGGACAATGTTACAAGTCCCTTTAATTAGAGGCGTACACAGGATTGGGCTATTCGATTGCATGTGTTAGTAAACTGGAACGTGACATGTCACGATTAGGTCCCGCTCCACGTTCACCCATCGTTCGGTCACCCGTCTCAGTCGAGTACCGAACATTATACCGGCAACCCAGAGGGGTTCGGTGCATACAAGAGAGAAACAATTTCTGAACACAATACATTCAGTTAAGATGGGAACCTAACAAACTCAAATATATGGGTGTGGCGGAGTCTTCCCGTTGTTTTGGCTCCTGTGCGCCTCCAAATATGTCCCTTCGAAATACAATTCCCATACATTCATGTGTAGACAAGACGAACTCTAAAATTGTGGTCATATACGATGATTCTATTGTGTGCGTAATGAATGTACAATGGGCGTCGATCACGGGGGATGGGGGAGGGATGTATGCCCTAATATCTGAGGGGGGAGGGGGTGGCCTCTATTATTATTCCCCCCAATATTTGGGATTCAAATATATATTAAAATATTAAAATAAAGGGACATTGCCCCTTATCATTCATAATGTGAAAATTGATACAATTTAAATCACATCTTGAGAGTGCTAATCTGCCCAAATCCGAAATCGTCCGGGGGCTATACCCCTTGGACCTCCATTATAGTAATTTGACCCGGTCCCCTGTACACGTATAATAGTTTCATTACGGAACTCTCGCTATGCCCACTTACTTTAGCCAACTAAACCGAACACAAAAATTAACTACCCCCCTAAACAACTGCTCATAATTGTTTCACGATGTCGTCATGCCACAATGTTTCTACAATGGTTATGTACATTTTGTGTGAAAATCAGCTACATTTATCATTTCATGGCTGAATGAGCACATATTGAAGACAAAATTACCCACTTCAAAAGTCACAAGACCTTACGCATGCCTGTAAATTTGTTGTGAAACAGCGCATGTGACTTAACACATCCATTTTTATTTGTTAATGGCACATGTGATTAAATGCATTAATTGCTATTGTAAAACAGTGCAATTTGAAAGTTCCCAATGCTCAATAAACTGATCTATTAATTTCTTTTGCGAAATTTGAAATATGAACAATTCTCTTTAATGTGTGCTTATTCAACCATGGATTAATGGTTACCTCTTATTTTTACACATTGTTCTACTAGCTATCATAACAATATGTTGGCCAGACGAAATCTTGAAATGATTCTTGGTTTTGAAATCATGAGCAGTGTTTAGAGGGGTAGTTGTTTTTTTGTTCGGTTTATATATACAACTATTTAATAGCCAAAGTTTGTTTCCTTTTTGAATCTGAACATCATTAGTTCTGTGTATCAACAATCCAAACGCTTCTGGGGGCTGCGCCCCCTGGTCCCTTATTAAAGATATTTGACCGTGTCCCCGTTACACGTATACAAGTTTTATTCATGAACTATCGCCGCTATGCCCACTTAAATTAAGCTTACTTCTTAATAGCTAACTATATTTCCTATTTGAATCTGGACAACATCTTTAGATCTGTATAGAAAAATAACAAAAGTTTCCGGGGGCTACGCTCCCTGGAATCCCCATTTTAGTAATTTGACCCTGTCCCCATTACACGGATAGTAGTTTTATTCAGGAACTCTCGCTATGCTCACTAAAATTTAGCTAACTATATATCTTACTTATAAAAACTAACTATTTTTCCTGTTTGAATCTGGACAACTTTTTTAGTTCTGTAACGCAAAACCCGAAAGCTTCCCGGAGGGCTCTGCCCTCTGGCCTCCATTATAGTCATTTGACCGGTCCACTGTACACGTATTATAGTTGTATTTAGGAACTCTCGCTATGCCCACTGAAATTATGAAATCAAGCTAAATGTATAACTATTGAATGTGATCTACCTTTTCCCTTTTGACTGGACAACATCTTTAGTTTTGTATATCAAAAATCAAAAAGCTTACGGGGGCTCCGCCCCCTGGACACCCATTGTGATTCCATTCAGGGTTCCATCAAGGTGCTTGCAATTTGCACCCCCTCCCCCCTCCGGTCATAAAATCCCGCCCACGCTGCTGGGTTGGACGCTTCTCTCCCTCCCCGAAGGTATCATTCCCCCCAATGGCGAGAAGAAATCGACACCTATGTTATGTACTATTATTATATCACCATGCACGTATCGCAGTCAGCGAATAGACCACTGCTCTCCGTGTGTTAGCGCGACTCCGAACAGATTTTGATGATTGCGATGGCCGCCGATACGAACGGCGAACGGCGCTATATCAGTCGCGCTAACACACGGAGAGAAGTCGAGGAGGCGCATAAATCACTGATTTTTAGCGGAATGGAGGAAATTATCATAACTTTAATCCACCCGATAGTTGGATCACATATTGGAGAGTGAATCGGTGGTAAGTACCGTGTCGTATGTATAGTTTTAAGCACAATTAGCGTGCACAAACAATATTAATTTTCAGTCCCGTATTAGGAGAACCTAGAACGCTAGCGCTTCGCGCTAGCGTTCTCTTGAGTTAGTGTCAAAAGTGATGTCCGGACGTCAATCACTTTTATATGATATTTTGAAAGCAAATTTCACAACAATTAGAGCATTTGAATGGGAATTATTATTATTTCCCATGTTTTTTCGATGATCTTTCATATGGAATTGAAATCAACCAAACCCGTTACAAATAATTTTTGGGGGGCACTTCGGAAAATACCAATACTCGACGCTCCCTTTAACTCTTACGAATAATGAATAGGGTCTTCGGAAATGTTTACTTTGACTGTTTTGAAAGACTAAATGCACGTATAACGCATCCAAGGTACCACACACAAAAATTGCAAATTAAAAAGTAGGTCTTACAGATAACATGATACCTATTGGAAATAAATTTGAGCATGAAAAGGACACAATAGAGACATTTTAAAGAATCAATTGATACAAAAATCGTAATTATTGGAAATTATTCCACCTTTTATGTGAATATGTCCAATTGCATCGAACTTCGCCTTAAGGAAAGAATTACATGTGGTTTCCGTTTAAGCATCTGCTGCTTCCGGTTTACTGATGGCCGTCAGTAGCGCTGCCAACGTCCAGCTGGAGGACATCGCCAAGGCAGCTCCTTCGGGTCTAAGGATGATGCAGACCTACGTCTACAAGAACAGGAAGATTACAGAACTGTTCCTCAGACGAGCAGAGGCAGCAGGATATCAAGGTAAACCTTTGTTTGACTTGTTATCAAGGGGCTACATACCATGGGCGTGCGGGCACGGTGGCGTAGAAACACGGGGGAGGGGGCACGGCAACCAATAACGTTACAAAATCCTCTTTAGTCAATATTCCGACCTGAGTGTGTATAGAAGGTAATCACAGTACCAGAAAATGTACATGTGTTTCCACCTATTTTAAAGCACTACATGACTTGCTAAACCTCGTCCCTTAAAATTCGAGATTAGGGGGCGTGGCCAAATATAACGTAATTGCAGACGGAAGTTGAGTTCAACTATACAGACAAATCCGAACTCACTCGTGTAATACTGTCACACGCCTTTTGTGGAATGCGGACAGCATTTGGGCACTTTTAAGGGGCGTTCCCAATGATATTTCTTTTTTATTTACATTTTTTGTTTAATGCATTTTTCGGAGAAAAACAATTGCAGAATATCTGAAGTCAGTATAAATTCAAATTATCCACCCTTTTGAAGATGGGAGCACTCTAAGACCACCTAAAACTTTGCACGGGAAATGGGACTCTACAATCCATCAAATGAATTTATATTTTCAATTCACACTGTCCTACGCCACCACGTTCCCAGCTTTTCGAAGTTCCGTGTACCAATTTCAAACCCCTTGGTAGAAAACAACATTGATGATTAAATGCCTAGCTGAAGTACATTAATGTCGAGAACTCGATCAGTTTCGAACTCGAGAGCCCATGATTGGAAGTCAAGCTCCTGTCAAATTGTGCCACAACACTTCCACATACATTTAATAAAACTCAGGAAAGAATACAAACAAACCTTATACACGGACTATCACAGTCATTTTTAGGACTACCCGAGAGAGTATAACGAACTGTCCTTTCCAAGACTACTGTAGGGCTGTATTTTAGACAGTTCCAACCCCCACTCATCATTTTAACTTGCCATGCCACTCCATACCATTTCATCTACTAGTACATATTCATTAACTCATTTGCATTTCATTTCCACCCAATCACCCTCATCCTTTCAGATTGATCTCCATTCTCTCTCATATCCTTCACTGCACATCTGGTCTGCCCTTATGAATATTGATGAGGTCATTTGAATATGTGTAGATGTATACAGTTTACCATGCATCATGAATAACCATTATGCATGAATATTCAGTACTGACATTACTTGTACAGTGCATGCTGGGTGCATGCCATGAATATTTATTAGCCTTTATTCTTATGTATATTTACCACCAGCTAATTTGCATGGAATTTAGAGTGATCTTGTGTTATATTGTGTTTAAATTGAGTAGCAAGTAGCTACACATTAAATCTGGGCAGTCTGCCTGAGGAAGCCAACCAGTACACATGTCTGCAGTGTCTTGTGTAGAGTTGTTGCGAAGTAGAACCCAGCCTGAACCTAGCCAAGCTCCAGCCCCGCAGTCCCGGCCAAATACCTACCCCCACACTGGTGGCCAGCTAGTGGTCTTCGCTCTCCTCTTCAAGTAACAAGCACTTAGCAGCATGCACAGCATCTTTAGGGCGTGGCTCAAGCATAGCCTTTCTACATGAAGCTTCAATCCAGCCATTCTTTTTGGAGTTTCACCCTGTCTTCAACGACACTGTACAGCCAATTTATGTGTTTGGTGAGTGATTTCTCTCTCCCTTCATCGTGATGTGTTTTCACATTTTATCGAATGAGAAGATTGACTTCCTTTTCGCCCTCCTTCACGTTTGAAATTTTGCTGAGTGAAATGAATGTTTCGCCCTTCTTCACGTTTGAAATTTTGCTGAGTGAAGGTAATGTTTCGCCCTACATCACTACATTGATTTGAATGATTACATTTTCGCCCTCCTTCACGTTTGAAATTTTGCTGCGTGAAGTGAATGTTTCGCCCTTCATCACTACATTGATTCGAATGATGACACTTTCACATTATGCAACGTGAGACAGTATAGATATTCGCCCTTCTTCGGTTTGTTCACATAAATTTTGCTTAAATATATACCTTCAGTCGTGTACAGAGACACAGTTTAAGCATGTCGTCATATAGAATAGATCTTCCAGAACCCTTTTCGGGGAATGACGGTCAAGATTTTCGTCACTGGGTGAAGCGTTTCGAAGTTGCTGTGGACGCAGCACAAGACAGCTCAGCGAAGAAAGAATTTCTGCTACCGTCACGACTGTCCTCTTCCGCATTCACAGTTTGGGACAGCCTCCCTGCATCTGAAAAGTCGGACTACTCAAAAACCAAGAAGGCCCTACAGTCGGTATTTGGTGGGTCAGCATACATCAAAAATTTCCAGTCATGCATCACTGCAAGAGTGCGAGACCAAGATGAGCCACTTGAAGTCTACGCAGCATCTCTATCCACGCTAGTTGTAGAAGCCTTCCCAGACTATGACAACAATGCACAAAATGGGGAGAAATTTAGGCGTTTTATGGCTGGAATCGATGCACAACTTCGTCGAAAAGTCTACGAACTTGGAGCTGAGAAATTTGATGATGCACTTGAATACGCCATTAGAATAGAGCGAGCTACTAAGCTAACACAGCCAGAGAACAGGACGACAGTGGCTGCCACGTCAGAAGAACAACACTTAGCAGATAAGTTGGATTCTGTACTGAGCCGGATCGAGAAGTTAGAGATGGGACACAAGTCACCGCCTCGCAAGCGTGAAATAAGATACCAATCTCCTTCTCCACCAAGGCTAGATCATTATTCTCAGTCAACACACAGGAGTAGACGTGACACCTCGTATGACAGGCGTCGTACCCCCTCCTTCGATCGTAACTCCTCGTATGACAGACGTCATACTCCTTCCTTCGATCGTGACTCCTCGTATGACAGACGTCGTACCCCCTCCTTCGATCGTAACTCCTCGTATGACAGACGTCATACTCCTTCCTTCGATCGTGACTCCTCGTATGACAGACGTCGTACTCCCTCCTTCGATCGTGACTCCTCGTATGACAGACGTCGTACTCCCTCCTTCGATCGGTCCAGGAACCGTCATCGTGATTTGTCGCCATATAGATACAGACGTACATCACCCTTCAACGATGAACAAAGGCATCCTTCGATTGATCAACCAAGGGATCAACGTCGTCATCAACAGAATTCCTACCACCATGGACGACAGTATTCTCCGTCTCGTGATATTCCGAGGGAACAGCGCCACTCGTCACCTACTTGGGATCGTCGTCGATCACCCCATTACAACGAGAGACGACATCGCTCGCAGCGTGATCAGGATCGCAGTCATTATTCAACACAATCGGACTGGAAATCATCACCGCGCTCTCATCATGTGCAGTTCGAGGACCAGGAAAACTACGAGTAGTTGGTGATGAGGGTCAGTCACCAACGGTTCTACAACAGACCCAACCAGAAAAACAGTCGCCCCCAGTGGATGGACTACTTCCTCCATCGCCACCTCCAGTACCTCCACCAACTGCATTACCATTTGAAGCACCTCCACAACAGGGCGTGCCTGTGATGTCATCGAGTAAGAGCCAGGATCTCCCTCCTTCATCACAACCACCTCCCTATGTTCCAGTCATACTTGACAACACATACGTTCTTGCATTTCTTGACACCGGAGCACACATTTCTCTTCTAAGCGCTGACTTCTACTATTCAATTCCTGAAGGTCAACGCAGCCCTCTACATAAGGTTACCACCCTTGCATCATCCGTTACAGGTGAATCGCTGGACACGATTGGTTCAGCTACAGCAACCTTGCATATTGGTAGTAAAACCATACTTGCATTCTAGGCTGGAACTTCTTTACAGAGCATGGCGCTTCAATATCCTCCCTAACTTCAACATTCTACATTCAAGGCTCAGCAATACCACTGGTAGACCATCGTCAATATCAGGTACCCCGGAGATGCAACGTTTCGCTAGTGGGTAAAGCTACACTTCCACAGATGAGTGAATCTCACGTGCACGGACGTCTTATATCTCAACAGGCTGATATGAGTCCACGAGATTACGATGGCTTCTTCGAGCCCTCTATAGATGAGCACCATCAAGTTGCCGGCGCGAGATGTCTTTTTCGACCCCAGGATGGACTCATCCTAGTACGTCTCATCAACCCCACATCAGAAACAATAGAGCTTCCATCAAATACACTCCTGGGCCAATTCTACTCCATCACTGGTCATGAAGATGAAGAATACGCCTTGGTCGACAAAGTCGTCGCAGGAACTGAACCACAGCAGCAATCAGAAGTCTGCAATATGTTGTCTACAGCAGATCTCACTGAACAAGAATACAACCAAGCACAGGAACTTCTTCACCGTTATCATGATGTTTTCAGTTCTTCCACCAATGGTATTGGACAGACTGGTATGATTCACCATGAAATCCACACCACTACTGACAGGCCTGTTCATCAAAGAGCCTACCGCACATCACCAGCGATGAGACTTGAGATCGAACAGCAGGTCAACAACCTACTTGACCGTGGAATCATCCAACACAGTTTTAGCCCATGGTCCAGCCCAATTGTGATGGTAAAGAAGAAAGATAACAGCTTCAGATTTTGTATCGACTACCGTGCCTTGAACGCTGTCACAGTGAAAGACTCACATCCCATTCCTCGTCAGGACGACACTCTCGATGCCCTATCTTCTTCATCCTACTTCAGTGTCATTGATCTCTCCTCGGGATATTGGCAGGTCCCATTACACCCGGACAGTAAGGAGAAGACGGCATTCACTACTGGAACTGGACTTTATGAGTTCAGCGTCATGCCGTTTGGCCTCGTCAATGCACCAATGACATTCCAACGACTCATGGAGCATGTTCTACGGGGTCTACACTGGTCCACTTGCTTAGTATATCTGGATGACTGCATTATACTTGGACGAGACTTCCCAACACACATGTCCAATCTACAAGAAGTTCTACAACGGTTTCGAGATGCTGGACTGAAGTTGAAGATGTCCAAATGCCAATTCTTCAAGAAGCAGGTCAACTATCTCGGACATGTGATCAGTTCATCTGGTGTTCGTCCAGACCCTAGTAACATTTCCAAGGTTTCAGCATGGTCAAGACCGAAGAATGCTACTCAGATCAGATCCTTCATCGGGCTAGCGTCGTTCTACCGTCGCTTTATCCCATCATTCTCGAAGATAGCAGCACCCCTGACCAGGCTTACACAGAAGAAAGTTCAATTCCTCTGGACGGAAGAGTGTGAATCAGCCTTCAACACTCTCAAAGAAGCGCTTACCAATCCTCCTATCTTAGCGTACCCTGACTTCAACTCAAGCTTTCGACTAGCAACCGACGCCTCGCAGGATGCAATCGGAGCAGTACTAACGCAGGTGCACGATGGCAAAGAACGTGTAGTTGCATACTACAGCCAGAAACTCAACAATACTCAACAGAAGTGGTCCACGTACGACAGAGAACTTTGGGCAGTCGTCGCTTCGGTGCGACATTTCCGACACTACTTGAGAGGACAGGAATTTGATGTAATCACGGACCATCGCCCTTTGCTAAGCTTCAATAAAATACCAATCCAGGATGAAGCATCAGGCCGCCGAGCCAGATGGGTGATCGAGTTGAGTGCGTACACCTTCACCATCATGCATCGGCAGGGACGCTCACATCAAAACGCTGACGCGATGTCACGACTTCCTACCCAGCAGCCATCTGGTATTCAGCATCCATCTTCAAATCTAGAGCGACATCCTCCATTCAGCCAACCCCGCTGCAATGTGGTCGAAACTCAACCAGTAACCAAGGACAGTCCAGGTGGACACAAGCCAGTTTCTTCAGCATTGACAGACCAAGCTGACCAAGAATCCAAGTTCACCCTGGCAAACCATCTCAACCAGATCAAGTATCACCAAAGAAATGATAAGGATCTTCAGAAGATCATTGAATATGTTTGCAGTGGACACCACCCATCAGTCCGTTTCATCCGACGTCAGCCTCCATCTCTGAGACGACTTCTTTGGCAGTTTCCTCGATTCACCATAGAGAATGAAATCATATACAGGAAGAAAGAGGATCATTTTGGAAACGTCACCCTACAAGCAGTCGTCCCAACTTCTATGGTTCCAGAAATACTAGATCAGCTTCACGGCAATGCAGCAGCAGGACATTTTGGAGCCAAGCGTTGCATCCAGCGAGCAGAAGCTATGTGCTACTGGCCCTCTATGTCCAGAGACATCCACGAACACTGCAACACATGTACTGCTTGCGAATCTATCCGTATGCCCAACCCTAAACATCAAGCTCCGTTGCAGAATATTACATCTGATCACCCTCTTCAACTCGTATTTGCAGATATTGCTGAACTTCCTACCTCGAAGAATGGTTATCGCTACATGTTGGTAGCAGTAGATCACTTCAGCAAGTACATCAACATATATCCAATGAAAGATCAGACCGCACGAACTGTCGCCAAACACCTCTTTGATGACTACATAAAGGAGCATGGCGTTCCAGAAGCAATACACACGGACCAAGGACGACAATTTGAGTCCAAGATTGTCCAAGATCTCTGCAGGAAACTTGGCATTCGCAAATCTAGGTCATCACCATATCACCCGCAAGGAGCAGGTTTAGTAGAGAGAGCCAATCGAGTCATTAAGGAGCAGTTAGCCAAGTACATGGCTCATCAAGGAGGAGAATGGGACACACATATCCCCCTACTTCAGATTGCGTACAACTCTAGTGTTCACTCCAGCACTGGCCTGACACCGTACTACATAATGCATGGACGAGAAGCCCGGTTGCCTGCTAACCTCACCTGTCCTGTCATTTCTGCACCCTATAATTCGGCAGAGGAATATGTTGCAGATGTCTGTGGACGACTCAGAAAAGCCTTCAATTTTGTGCAGCAGAATCTACGTCAAGCTCAAGAAAGACAGAAGAAGGACTACGACACATCAAGCCGTATGGTCCAGTATAAACCAGGAGATACAGTTTGGTTACATGATCCAGTAATTGCAAGGAACAAACTTGATCCAAACTGGCGCGGACCATTCACCGTCATCTCATCTTCACTGGATGGGTTAAACTACAAGATAGTTGATGACAAGAAGAAAGAAAAGCTAGTCCACCACAATAGACTTAAGTTGTTCCGTTCGAAAGCTAGCCTAGAGGGAAGCCGACACCCAGCTCCTGTCCGTAAACCATCTGCACCAAGAAGTAACTCCCTAATTCCTCCAATGGGTAAAGCAAATCCTGCCACTATTGAAGTGTTCCCCTCAGCTCGTCAACCAGCAGATCACCAGGGACATCAATCACCCAACAGGAATCGTGACCAGCCTACTCGTCAAGCCACAGCTGACCAATCCATTTCTCACCAGCGGCAAGACAGTTCTGTCCAACCTTCATGGGCAGAGCAGTCGAATCAGCCGTCAACAAGCCGCTCATCTACTCAGTCCAGGGATGGCCCACCTGACCAACCATCATGGTCAGATAGGCCGAATCAGCCGTCAACGAGCCGCCCATCTACTCAGTCCAGGGATGGCCCATCTGACCAACCATCATGGTCAGATAGGCCGAATCATCTGGGAGATACTTACTCCAGGGAGAGTACTGACCAACCACTATGGTCAGCACAGTCGTCTTCACCTGACCAATACCTGGGACCGGGCAGTGCTGATACACACACTCAAACTCCAATTGAGGGAAACCAGCCAACTTCTACCAGGTTCTCTACGACGCCGCGAACCACTTCGTCGGCGGAGACGCAAGCCGAGACGCGAGCCGAGACGCAAGACGAGACGCGAGCCGAGACGCAAGCATCCTCATCAGCGCCGGGAGACTCAACGACCGTTGGCCAGGAACCATCTAGAGATTCTAAACAGTCGCGTTATGGAAGACGAATTCGCGAACCACAACGCTTTAAGGACTACCAAAAGTGGAAAAAGTAATTTAGACAGAAATAAATTTGATAGGAAAAATAATTGGATAGGAAATAGAAATTAATTGAGAATTTAAATTGGTATAGGATATTAAAAACATTTTAATATTGAACGTTAGAACACAGGTTAAGTACATTTATTATATGGACTGATAAAAGCCGATGCACAGTATAGGAGTGAAAGCGTACAACAGTCTGTACAGAGGAAAGGAGCAGAAATGTACATTTAGGAAAGAATGAACAGATGATATAATTCATTAGGAAGAAGAATGGACACTTTAGAATGGACGTTAGTGAAATGGACACTTAGTAAGGAAGGAAATCTTGAATAGTAAATTTGCACAAGCAGAGACTTCAGAACGGACATTAGTGCAGAGGACAATTTTGGAAAGGAAGAAAAGAAAGATTATAGACTTGAGAATGGAGTGAATGGACTGATAGCAGGTAGAAGTGTTAGGCTAAGTCCCAAAGACTGTTACATTAATTATTCGTCGCAATACAGTGAAGCAACGTTATTTGGTCGAAAAACTGAAGATGCATTAGTCTTTGCACACTGAATAAGATGTGACATAAAAATGATGGATTGAAATGTTTCTACCTTTTTAATGTCAAATTGACTTTGATCTATTTGTTTGTTAAATTAGTATTATATATGATTGTTAATAATAATATATAGTACACGTATAAAAGGGAGAGTTGAACAACAAAACAAACATTTAAAAGAAAAGTTGTTGTTCAAGGCCAAAACAAAAAAAAATGGTTGAATTGTTGAATTTATTTTGGAAAATTTTTTTTAGAAAGAGAAAAGTACATTCTAAATGTTTGGTTATTTCCAGATGAAGTGAAAATAATGCCAGATCGTTCATTGTTGAAGAAAAACGTAATATTGGTTATATATGGTTATAAATATAACAGGTAAAAGAGAAAGAAAAAAAATAATACCAATGTCTGATTATTTATGGTTTAAAAAAAAGGGTTAACAAAATATTATAATAATGTTTGTTTATCCATGGTTGAAGAACTATGTGTAAAGGCAAATTTTGAAATAAGTGCCATTAGTTTATTTTGTATTGATAAATATTGGAATTGGTTTTCACTTATGGTCGCCATATTGTGCCTGATATTTAATAACGAATAAGTTTTTTTTTTTTAGGCACTTGAGATATTATTAATGTAATTAAATTTTGATTCTTGTGCATGAGAATTGATATCGAAATTTTTAATGAACCGTAGCCAATAATATATCTTGGTTTATTTGGAGAGTAAACGGCAGTATACAGAATGCATTAAAAAAAAGATTCTTTATACAATACATGTATTTACGAAAAGAGGACAAATTAATTGTTATTTTATTTTATGTTGATCATGACAATTTAAAGGATACATGATGATTATTTAACACTGCCAATAGTAGTGATCAATTTTGCTATAAAATTGTTCCTAGTGGTTTGTTTTTATATGTTGTATTACGTAAATGTGGCTCTAGATGAGAATGAGTCATTTATAATTACTGTACTCTTTACTCCGATAAGAGCTTGTAAAATGAGGACATTTTTTTTGTAAGAGGAGGAATGGTTTGTAGGGCTGTATTTTAGACAGTTCCAACCCCCACTCATCATTTTAACTTGCCATGCCACTCCATACCATTTCATCTACTAGTACATATTCATTAACTCATTTGCATTTCATTTCCACCCAATCACCCTCATCCTTTCAGATTGATCTCCATTCTCTCTCATATCCTTCACTGCACATCTGGTCTGCCCTTATGAATATTGATGAGGTCATTTGAATATGTGTAGATGTATACAGTTTACCATGCATCATGAATAACCATTATGCATGAATATTCAGTACTGACATTACTTGTACAGTGCATGCTGGGTGCATGCCATGAATATTTATTAGCCTTTATTCTTATGTATATTTACCACCAGCTAATTTGCATGGAATTTAGAGTGATCTTGTGTTATATTGTGTTTAAATTGAGTAGCAAGTAGCTACACATTAAATCTGGGCAGTCTGCCTGAGGAAGCCAACCAGTACACATGTCTGCAGTGTCTTGTGTAGAGTTGTTGCGAAGTAGAACCCAGCCTGAACCTAGCCAAGCTCCAGCCCCGCAGTCCCGGCCAAATACCTACCCCCACACTACCATACAGTCCTTTTTAGGACTACGCAGGAAAGGATCATACAGTCCTCTGTCAGGAGTATCCACTCCCCCTTCCTTACATGGTGCGACTGCAAGCCAACCTTATATCTTCATCACCATGGGAACCGATACATCTAATTTTCGTTAGTTCTAATTTACATTCATCTTTGATTTTAGCCCTTCTGGTCACGGTTGACTTTGCCGAATGCGGGAAGAGGCGAGGGGAGATGAGATTTGACATCTTCGAAGAAGTAAAAGACGAGAAGAAGAAAGAATTCTACTCACAGCTAGTGTAAGCTTCGTCCTTATTATTAATTTCATCTGTAATACACACCACAAATTTTGTCAGTTCTTGAAAGTACTAAAAATGAGCTCGATAAATCAAATAACATTATTACAGAATTGCAGTATAATGCCTAAACATGGCATACAGAGCCGACTTGACCCGATCCAACTGATTTTCAGTCGGATCGACTCAGTAAACGTTGCCTCAGGACTCCGGTTTGGCCATTCTTGAAAAGCCAGTCGGAGGTCATTCGAGGCCAAATAAACATGTTGAATCGGCTCCGAATGAGCGAAACTGACTCTAGCCTGACTGGAAACCGGTCGGATCGGGTCGAGTTAATATCAACGGACTAAATTTAGCAGTTTTCATTACTTTCGTATTACTCATCATGCCAATAAAAGGATGAAATGGATTTCACTTTTTCCGATTTTTTTTTTTTATAAAGATGTTTATGATTGAAGTGTGCGCATTTGAACTGTTTACAAAATGAGTGCAATTAGTTATTATATATCACTTGCGATTTCCGCGAATATAACAGGATTAATTTATCTATAATATAGTAACTTACCATGCTTACTGTCAGCCTCAGATGTAAATAAGCATTGTCTTTAATAGGAGTACGCTATTACATGGACCCTAATATAGTATATATGTGCCTCGCCATCCGCAAAGGAGCCAGAAGTCGCAATATGTCGAACCTCAGAAATCACGATTGATTTGAAATTGCATGAAAAAGTGAAAAAAAATATTATTGCCTCATGCATTTCCCTGATATCTGTTCTACCGGTACGCAAAATATCCAGTAAAAATATCCAGTGGAAAGGTAAAAATTAAGCAGAGTTTTGAAGCATGTTTTTTGCAGGTTTGAAAAGTTTGCGTTCCAAAATTATTTGCCACTAAAAGCGATCGATATTAAGCTCCGCCTCTTAACAACCCCTTTGTGCTAAGTTGGAATCTCGTTAGCCGTCAAGAGCGGCCAGCGCACATCGAGATTCTTTAATCCCTATTGACTGCGCGGTCGCTTGCACGGAGATTAGTAATCCAAATGGCCTCCATTGTATAGTGGCCCTATTGAGTTTGACAAAGTATGTTTATGACAATACGACCCAAGTCCTATCCAATTAACTGCACACCCACCCCCCCCCCCCCCCCCCCCCCTCCAACCTCATACACTATGTACACCACTGGTTGAGTGTGAGTATTATATAGATTAAAGAATTGGGCCCTGTAACATAACATTCATTAATCGTATGTAGAATTAATTTGTCGTACTAAATATTTAAGTAGTTCATAATAATTTTAGAATAAGGCATACCCCCCCCCCCCCCCCCCCCACACCACCAAAAAAAAAAAAAAAAACCACGCTATTTTGAGCTTGTTTTAAGTTGGCTAAAGCACAATCCCACTCTTTTATATACCCTCATTTTGAAGTTGATCGAGGCTCGCCTCCGTTACTTAGACACCTGTTTCAAAATTTTCTAAGGGAACATCCCCGGGCATCCCCGCCAAAAGAACGAAAACAAACCCTGTACCAACGGACCCCCCCCCCCCCCTCCCCCTTTGGTACCTGGGGCCTCCCCCTCCAAAATGTCTAGCTTCGATACCCCGTTTTACTTTTCACGTATCAACATACTGTTCTTTGTAATAGTTTTTACATTACGCACCAGACGCAAGTTTGCATTCCTAAAATCAAACTGCCAGTCAATACCGATTAATCGAACAATAACAGAGCCAGAGTGGAATCCCTTTTGTTACCTGAAAGTGCTCGCTATTGTATCATGTGCTCGATGTGTACAGTTTATCGTTCCAAACCCACTTAAATTGTAATTAAATCTGTTCATATCTCTACAATGCATGGATAATATTCAACAGTTTCTGGAGGGAAGGTGTATATCATACATATTTACTGATATGCAAGTTTTCAAGAAAATTGAATAAAGGTTGCTACGACATTCTATTCATGCAATCGGTTCATTTATGGCCTGCTTAAAACGCTAATTTCACTTTCGAAATGGATGTAAAGTTTCTTGAGCTATTTTCTCGGCATCTTATTTCCAGACCGTTCAATATTTGCCTTAGAAAAGCGTCAATAACTCCGCGTTGCAGAATCATTATGAGACAAACTGTATATCATATTAAAGCTTAGATATTGCTGAATCGAACTAAATACAAATCCAGAAAATCAACTTTGTCGACTTCTGGTTCTTCTACGTAGGACGGGTCACATATTATGTGTCCATCTATTATCTTTACGTCTTGCAAGGTGGCCTGCCCATCTCCATTTCTTTGTTTTTATTTCGGCAGAAGAGAAACGAGGAAGCTCTAAATAATTTTCGTGGAGTCAGACACTTTACTTGGATCACTTTAAATTAGGTTTCAGAACTGTAATATTGCTTTGATGTTTCAAACCAGGGGCGTCTAACTTTGTAAAGGGCATATGTTGGGATGGGTATAAGGAGTGGCAGTTGAATGCAGTTTTAGCAAAAGCTCATTGGGGGGGGGGGGGGGGGGGGGGGGGCTAATGTTAGGTTTGGGTGGGGGTACACTGTCCACCAACCCCCCCTCTACCTCGCATTTACCTCCCTACTTAATGCACATAATAGGCTGCTTTCGTATTGCTCACGTCCACTACTCGAGAGTGAGCCCAACTGCACTGGGTTGACTAGGCACACGATGACGCTCGTTCAGTCATGCCGCGATCGCGCGAACCCAGGCACGCATAGGAAGCACATGAAGTCGGCTAAGCCTAACCATTTATTGCCCGACCCTGGCCCATTGACATCGTCACGGCATGCCGTACTGATAGACGATGCCGTACAATAAAATGTAGACGTTTGCATTCATTTAATTCAATTCATAGCATACAAACAGGCCAAACTCGTGTTTATGCCATTGGCTTGGCATCGTACGCAATCGCAATGCAAGAATTATTAGAAACAAATTGATAAAGTCACATGAGACTTGCTTTTAGTATGATATTTCCGCGTTTTCATGCATCTCGAGAAGAGTATGACGTCATAAACAAGACACGGTGACCGTCGTTTGGGTCGCCGCTGAAAACAGGGGTGAACGCGTGCTCAAATCCGACAGTGAGCGTGTGGCCGATATTGATGCATGCGCTGTGCATGTAAATGACGTCATTTCGGCGAGGCGAGGGCACGTTCACCGAAAACGAAAGGACCGTATTGAGATCTTTAAACATTGCATACTTGTTATGTTAAATTTTGTATTCATTATTTATATTTTAATCAAGGCAACACTTGAATTTTAGATATCACGATATTAGAGTAGTTTTCTTTATCCTTTACATTCACAGTACTGCTGAAACTTGTCCGAATAAATGTATCACGTGTATCCCCTTTGAATAAAATGAGATATAACTGGCAATTATTAGTTTTTTTATTTATCAAGTCCAATGTGCATTTGATAAGGCTGTTAGATATTCAATATCGGTGTACGATAATGGTAGGTACTTCAAATTTCTTAGCAAATATAATAATTTATAAATAGTACAAAATAGCGATTACTCAGCGTTATAAAAGTCGAGGACCTGGCCGGGTCTGAGCCTTCTTGTCTATAAGAATCACAATCGTGTCCACACTTCCTGTCTTACCCCCAACAACACAAATCAATATATAGCATGTATACAGTAGGTTATAAACATTATACAGAGCAAAAAAAAAATAAACCACTTTTTAAACAGCCTAACACGCTGTTTAAGCCGGTCCCTCTAACAACATTGTTTAAAATTTTGAACAACCAAGATCTTGGTTGTTCAAAATTTTAAACAATGTTGTTAGAGGGACCGGTTTAAACAGCGTTTTAGGCTGTTTAAAAAGTTGTTTAATTTTGTTTGCTGTGCATGTTAACAAGTCATTTTCACGATAGTTCCTTCTCAATCTTAAAACAAAAGGACATTTCCATCTTTAATTATCATTGAATAACTGTACTGTTATTTTGTCTTCATTTATTCACAGTTACATATGTTTATAACCCCAATGTTTTCATTATTAAATAATCAATAACATTGATACAGGATAATGAAATAAAATATGCATGGTTTACATAATTATGGTACTCATTTAAGAAAAAAGAGAAGGCATGACTCGGTAATTATTGGCTTACTGACATAAAATATGCACTTTATAACTCGCTAACGTCTCTGAAATCTTAAGAACAACGTGTCCAAATACATGTATATGCGAATAAAGGTGAATTCTAAACATCGCGTGATGTGTGATATCTTGTTTTTAACAATTAACAACCTAACTTATTTTCTACTTTATATGACACCAGTTCAAATACAACTAGTTTTATCTTTCTTAATATCTCGAGTGATAAGAAGTAAATATTATAATTAATTGTACAGTATTTATGTTATTTGCATACTGTATAATTATATTTAATTATATTTGTAGTTGTAAGTCTAAACAGATATATCATTTTATCATAACCAGTCCACGTCATTAAATTACATTAAATACTGATACTTAAAGGGATCTAGTAACTCTGTTGACATGTGCAAAAAAGTGATGAATGGTTGATGCAATGTATATTAATGTTATCTCACATGTCCACAGGGTATTGTGTTAAAATTCTAAGTCAAGTTATTAGTGAAAATGCAAAGTGATATTCACTAACTCACTGCACTCACTTTGTACACGGATTCAAAACTCCCCCGGAGTTTTTCTTATCTGAATATTTCGATCGTACATATCTTTGTAACGAAAGGGAAATTTGAAAAACCGAAATCTGTCCCATGAACAACCCCTGTTCGGACTAGTCCCTTCATACTACCTCATATACCCCCAGATTTATACTACCCTCCAAGAGGTCGTGTCGGTGAGGATCTCCTCGCCCACATCACAACTACAATCGAAGAGCTCGCTTCCAAAAGGCGCTAAATCCACTTTCTATCAAATTGCATGTTTTGCACGATTTGAATAGACCGCTCTCATGTGTATCTAAATCACTAAATTTTTCCTCCAAATTGTTTCAGGAAATATGAAAAATATGTATATGAAGTTTACCCTTTCAACCAAAAGGCGCTTAATCCATTTCAGATTTGATATAAAAGGCGCTAAATCCACAAATCTCTATTCCTTACTCTGATTGGGCAAAACCTGCCAGCATGCGGATATTCTACTAATCAGAAAGCAGGACACAAATATCATTGTGAACTTGTGACGTCATGGCCGACAGACTCACTTTTTATAAGCTCCCGTTTTTCTGCTGAAAATCTTCCTTATTTTCGCGCATTTTATTCCTTTTGCTTTTCTTAATGACTGAAAATGGGTTTCTTGAAATGATAGAATCCAGCAGTTATCTTTTGAATATTTAGTTATTGCAAAATATTGGATTTATTTGGAGTTCTTCTACTCAACACTTTATTCATTGCACAATTTTGGATAGATGGGACTGAAGCTGCTCGCTACACATTACTCCAATGCTACAATAGTACACACCATACCTGTAGTACACACAGCATACTTGTACTACACTACAGGAGCACAGCTTCACTGTACACTGTACAGTACTACAGTACTACCTCTAGTGGGGCAGGACTTGGTTTTAAACACTCAATTCTTTGCTCTGTGAGTATGTTCCAGCTCTTAGTCTTATGCAATTATGATCATCCTTCTTCATAACCAGCATTGGATCGTGGACTTGTGATAATTTTGTCTTTAATTTATTGCTTGCAATTGCTTCATTTTTACTCTCTCAATTAATGAAGTTGATAGTCAAATTTGTGTCTATGACATAGCTATTATTGTCTTTGATTGGTTGACTTTGTTTGCACTACATTGCTATTGGACTTTAAATCTTCCTACATCAAATCCACTTTGGTCTACAAGGCTGAACGCCACCATGGTGCCACCAAGAGTATCCTGCAATACTCCAAAAGCAAAACCACACCCGGTTGTGATGTTATTTTTCTTTATCATCACCACAATTCTTGTGATCTCAAGAACCAATCCTCATCTAGATCCTGCCAATTCCTCTCATCACAACTCCAGTGTCACTGCGTTCTTCTCCTGTGGATGTACACATCCTAACGATGTAGGAAATTGGAGCCTTACACTGCGTTTTCTGGCAGATGAAAAATGTAGTGTATTGATAATAGAGAGATCTATACGATACTGTATTGTAAGGTTGCTAGGCAACTTACATGAATGTAACAGGTGATGCTTGTAGCGTGCGCGGTGCGCTTTGCGCAATAAAGTTACACACTTGAAACCCGATACCTTCTTGCTTACTAGTTATTCATTAGTGTCTCCCGAATACTTAGCTTTCCAGAACATAATAATTGGCGACGAAGATGGAATTGAACACACCCGGCATAAGGAAGTGTTTGCGGTAAAAATTAACTAGTTTTGGAAAAGCAGAGAATTTTTTCCGCCAAGTTATCGTCGTTTGTAGGCGAAACGTCAAGGCAAATTCGGGCAGTTGCACGTGTTAAATTGTGCATAGCTGTATCGCACACGTTGGGAGCGACCGCACGCATAGACTGTTGCAGTTTCGGACATTCACGTCACGTCCCAGATAACAATGCTACGTTGGCCCATCGTTGGCCCAATGTAGGCGGTCATGTTGGGCCAACGTCAAAACGTGACGTCTAGCCCACGTCATTCTTGCCGCTGGGCCCTCGTTGGCCCAACCCCCATACGCCAACGTCAATTGCCAACGTTGAGCCAACGTTTGCCCAACCATTTATTTTGCTATTTCTGACGTCAAGCCAACATTGAGCCGACTAAACCCCAACGTTAATACGACTATATAAGTCAATGTCGGGCCAACGTTAAAACGTGACGTTTTGCCCACGTCATTCTTGCCGCTGGGCCCTCGTTGGCCCAACCCAACAAGCCAACGTCGTACAAGTGTTGGGCCAACGTTTTCCCAACCCTTGCCCAACCTTTCAGTTGGCTAATTATGACATCGGGCCAACGTTTACCCAACCTTGGGCCAACTGTTAGCCAACCTTGGGCCAACATTGAACCAACCGTGAGCCAACCGTGAGCCAACCGTGAGCCAACCAACAATACGAACACTTAAAAAAAAAAAGATTAGTAGGCTGCATGGTGTTACATATTCTACCCTTCCATCATTCAAACGCTAAGTCCTATTTATCCTATATCCTTATCCTATCCTATATCTCCTATATCTTAAACCTAATCCTAAACGTATCATACCCTATCCTATACTATCGTCTTATCGTCTTCTTATCTTAACAATATTTAATGCAATCGACTTAGTATATATATCCTCATACATACTATGTACATTTGTTGTAGTTAGTAATTGCCGAGAGTAGATTATAAAATAATCAGCCTTTGAATCATTATTCATAAGACTATTATTCAGGTGTCATTTATAGTTTTATAAATTATATAGAAAAACAAGGACATGATAACACTGTTTTCAATACAAATAATAGCAAAAATAGGAATTTTTCTGTTCACTAAATTATGATCGTTTATAATCGATCATGAACCCCGATAGCAATTCTGCGTTGGCCCAATGGGTGATTTCAAGTATGGTGTTTAGGGCTGGTGTTAGTGTTTATCAAACTGGCGTTTGTGTGTAATAAACACTAACACCGGCCTTAAAGACCATACTTGAAATCACCCATTGTCGGCCCACTTACGACGCATTGGGATCGATTGCGGAACGAACCTTTACCGATCATAAATCACTAATTAATAGGTGTATCAAAGTTAATAAAGAGGGGGCTGTGCAGAGGGGCTTTGCACCGCGAATATTTTGTTAATAACATTTAATTTAATTGTATTAATTTACCAATGCAACAGCATCATATAATGTACAATATTTCCCGTCATTTATCAAAAAGGATAGACATATTGCATAGTATATTATTCAAAACTAGCCCTTCAACAACTATATATATAAGCAATACAAGTGTATACCGCACATTATATTATCGATAATATTACAACAAATTATATAGAAAACAAAGACATGATAACACTGTTTTCAATTCAAATAATAGCAAAAATAGGAATTTTTCTGTTCACTATTATGATCGTTTATAATCGATCATGAACCCCGATAGCAATTTACAAATTTAACAAAATCATAATATACATGTAAGGTACAATATTTCACAATTTCCCCTCATTTATTAAAAAGGACAGACATTGCATAGTATGTTAGTCACAACTAGCCCTTGAACAACTATAAACAATACAAGTATATAATGTACATTATATTATCGATAATATTACAACAATCCAAAATGTTCCCAAAAGGTTTTCATACATTGTTGGTAGCACATAATTAAAATATATGTTAAGTATTATATAATATATTATACAATTTACGAAATCCGTATCGTGACATTGTACATTTTAAGTCGCATGGAGGTTCATCTAAAATTACTCCCCCAATGTATGAAATGGACTGTTTCCCTATACCTGTCTTGATTTAGCTATCTTGCATTTTGTTAATCAATTTCCCAGTGAAATATATAGCAGTGGTTCAATCATTTGTTCGTCATATTCGTATCTATATTACTACAAATGAAGTACAGTCCACTTCTGGTAAAGAGAGTTCAGCATTGGTTAACCCGAGTTTTGGTAACTAAAACCTGCATCATTACATTACAAACTAACAGTTATAACTTACTTCACCATGTTCGAAAGGAATAACACAACACATTACTGAGTAAAAAGCATGTTCAGCATTAAAAAAAGAGACATTAAAACTCAAGAGGACGCTCTTTAAAAACCTATTGGTCTTAACATTTACAAATAAAATGTTGTGCATGTCATGATTTGTTGAAATAGTGATTAGATAGAGAGATAATCAACGATTATTTAAAAACATCTTTACTATAGTACCTTTTTAAAAAGGAGAAGCAATTTTTTAATTTGTTAGCGGCCGGTTCAAAGTTATATTTTGTGTTCCCTACAATTTTTAAAATGTTATGTTAATGGATATCTCAGGCATTTCTGAACCAATTTTGATCAAATTATAGTTTATTCTGTCATTACAATTGTATGCTCTTTCAAATTTGATACAGTACTCCGTGTTTGATTATATCACACACATATTGTATGTAGCACCCTCTATACCAAAACCCAACGCATTTACACCTATAACGCGTCAATATCCCAATATTTGACCTCATTACATTTAAATATATGTGTAAATCCTCTCTAAAAAGTGCGAAACCGGCTAGAATCATCTGCAAACAATCCCAAATGCAAATAATACAGTAGGTTTGGAAATCTTTTGTATAAAATATGAGGAAAAACGCTGGTTCCACTACAGATCATTTTGAAACTCCACATGTAATCGGATAAAACGGATAAATATGCCTTGACCACGAGCACCGAGTGGGATGTATGCGAATTTCATGAACTAATTGTAGGGAACAATGTTGCTGTGTTGCTGTGTTGCAGTGTTGCGTCCAAATGGACGTTTTTAAATTGTTGTTTAAACGTTAGAAAAAAGAAAAAAAAACCTTTCATGTATTTGATTTCAACTGCAAGTACCAGCATATAGCCTGTCGGACGCTGGAAACGTTCTAAGAACGTTTTTTAAACGTTGATTAAGGAAGAAGACCCACGTGACCTAATAAAAAAAAACGTTTTGTAAACGTTGATTAAAGACGAATACGTGACCTAATTAAAACGTTTTGTAAAGTTTTGTGTTTGCTGGGTGGTGCCCGTAATGAATGTACTCGGGAGACTATTCACGAAAGCTTATGCGTATATTTATGAACTTAAAGGGATAGTTGATTTCTGGTACGGAGAGTACAGTTTGGGTGAAACTGAATTTTAGTAACCAAAACCTACATCATTACATTGCAAACTAATAGTTATAACTAGAAAGGAACACAAAATTCCAAATGACGTAGTAAAAGACCATGTTATCATTCAAAAAGAGCCGTTAAAACGTAAGAGGGCGCCTTCTAAAAACTCATCGGTTTCAACCATTTTGAATAAAATAGTGTGCATGTGATGTTTTGTTGAAATAGTGATTAGATAGAATTAGATAGAGAAATAACCAACAACTATCAACATACCTTTTTTGTAACTTTTTGAAAAGAGGAAGCATTTTTTTGAATTTTTAACGGCTGGTTCAAAATTCTCTAATAAACCGGGGGCCCCAGCTTTATTACAAAATGTTACGTTTATGGATATTTCAGCCGTTTCTGAACCGATTTTGATCAAACAAAGATGATTGTATTATTTAGATAGTATGCTCTTTCAAATTTTACACTCAGTTTTTCATTATCTCACAAAAAAAATTAGTCTAGCGCCCTCTCTACCAAAACTCAACTACGCCTTTAATTAGGAGTTTGAAAGACCGATTCCAGCAATTACACGGCAATGTGTAAATTTGAATAATTTTGATTTAAAAAGTGTAAAATTGAGAGAAAATGTTATAATGAATAATAAGTATAATAAGAAGTCTGACGTCAATTAGCCAACCAATTTCCAACACCACTCATTGATTAAATGTTGTAGTAGGTGAAACGGTGGCCCAACGTTGGCTTGCCTACAGTGTCGAAATGTGGTTGTTTGTCAAATGTTGGTTTGACGTCAACTAGCCAACCACTATCCAACGCCGCTCATTGACCGAATAGGTAGGCGAAACGTTGGCCTAACGTTGGCTTGCCCACCGTCAAAATGTGGTTGTTTGTTAAAGGTTGGTTTGACGTCAGCTAGCCAACCAATATCCAACGTCGCTCATTAACAGAATGTTGTAGTAGGCGAAACGTTGGCCCAACGTTGGCTTGCCCGACGTCGAAATGTGGTTGTTTGTTAAAGGTTGGTTTGACGTCAGCTAGCCAACCAATATCCAACGTCGCTCATTTACAGAATGTTGTAGTAGGCGAAACGTTGGCCTAACGTTGACTTGCCCACCGTCGAAATGTTGTTGTTTGTTAAAGGTTGGTTTAACGTCAGCTAGCCAACCAATATCCAACGTCGCTCATTTACAGAATGTTTATGCAGGCGAAACGTTGGCCTAACGTTGGCTTGCCTACCGTCGAAATGTGGTTGTTTGTTAAAGGTTGGTTTGACGTCAGCTAGCCAACCAATTTCCAACGTCGCTCATTGACCGAATATTTTCGTAGGCCAAACGTTGGCCTAACGTTGGCTTGCCTTCTGTTGAAATGTGGTTGTTTGTCAAACGTTGGTTTGACGTCAGCTAGCCAACCAAAATCCAACGTCGCTCATTTACAGAATGTTGTTGTCGGCGAAACGTTGGCCCAACGTTGACTATCCTACCGTCGAAATATGGTTGTTTGTTAAAGGTTGGTTTGACGTCAGCTAGCCAACCAATTTCCAACGTCGCTCATTGACCGAATGTTGTAGTAGGCGAAACGTTGGCCCAACGTTGGCTTGCCCGACGTCGACATGTGGTTGTTTGTTAAAGGTTGGTTTGACGTCAGCTAGCCAACCAATATCCAACGTCGCTCATTTACAAAATGTTGTAGTCGGCGAAACGTTGGTCTAACGTTGGCTTCCCCACCGTCGAAATGTGGTTGTTTGTTAAAGGTTGGCTTGACGTCAGCTAGCCAACCAATATCCAACGTCGCTCATTAACAGAACGTTGTAGTCGGCGAAACGTTGGCCGAACGTTGACTATCCTACCGTCGAAATGTGGTTATGTATTAAACGTTGGTCTGACGTTAACGAGCCAACCAATATCCAACGCAAGTCATTGACACAGTGTCGTAGTAGGCGAAACGTTGGTTAAACGTTAGCCTGCCCACCGTCGACATGTGGTTGTTTGCCAAACGTTAGTACGACGTCAACTAGCCAACGAATATCCAACGCCACTCATCAACAAAATGTCGCAGTAGGCGAAACGTTGGCCCAACGTTTGTTTTTCGACCAAAGAATTATGATTGTTCGTCCAACTATCACCCAACGTTGTTTCAACGTACATTTGCCGACCAGTTTGCCAAAAGTCAACAGAAAACGTTGGCGTAACGTTGTCTTAACGTCAGCTCTCCGACTGCAAAAATTTGGTTGCATATTTACCTTAGGCCAACGTTGGCTCAACGTTGTTTTGCCAACCGCGACGGTGCCGACTATAGACTACGTTGGGCCAACGTAGCATTGTTATCTGGGGTGTTCTAGTGGAGTCGAAAACGTAAACAAACATGGCGGCGCCCAGTGGATACATCGGAAGGCTCGGTTCTTTCGACAGAGATCGCGAACCGTTTTCATCGTACATTGAGCGAATGGAGATGTTTTTCATCGCAAATAACATTGTTGAAACCGATGAGGATGACAACGAGACGAAATGAAGAAAGAAAGCAATTCTACTGACTGAAATCGGGACTGATGTTTACCTCGCACTTGCGAATTTGCTTGCGCCCAGGAAAGCGTGGGACGCGACGTTCGACGATATTATTCGGATTCTGCAGTCACATTTTGATCCGAAACCGTTGGAGATTGCGGAGAGCTACAAGTTTGGGACCAGAAAGCAGCGACAAGGTGAGAGTATCAGTGATTTCATTATTGCTCTCAAGAACTTATCCACACACTGTAATTTTGGGGAGTTTTTGGATCGTGCTCTGCGAGATAGATTCGTGTGTGGGTTGCAAGATGAACGAATCCAAAATAGACTGTTGAATGTGACTTCTTTGGATTTTGAAACGGCCTGCAGGACTGCTCTTTCGGTGGAGATGGCAGCCAATAATGCTCGCGAGTTGCATCGATCGCAGGAGTCTGCATCTGCGGCCAGTGTTCACAGCCAGAAGAGTTATACTCCACATAAACAGAAGTCAAAGTTCAAGGACAAAGCAAAACAGTTCGAGCACAATCCTCAGCATGCTCAGCAGGGGAAGAATCGGAACTGCTACAGATGCCAGGGGTCAGGACATGTGCCGAAAGATTGTCCATTTCGGTCTGCGCAGTGTTACAACTGTAAAATGAAGGGACACATTGCAGCAGCGTGCAGAAATAAGTCTGGCGGTGGCAGAGGGAAAATTCATAACCTACGACAAGATGGTGATGATTCGTCTATGTCCATGTATTGTGTTCACTCCACTGACAGGACTGATGCAAACTTTGAGACAGAAGTGCTGGTTCACGACAAACGTATTACGATGATGATAGACACGGCTGCAGATTGCACTGTCATCGGGAAAGATACATATGATGAGAACTTTCGCTCAATTCCCCTTCGTCCGTGCAGAGTTGGACTGCGGACGTATTCTGGAGAGGCCTTGGATATTTGCGGCCAATTTGAACCGAGTGTCACGCACAAAGGAAAGGTGTACCGTCTACCGGTCACAGTGGCTGCATACAAGAATAAACCATCGCTAATGGGGAAGAACTGGCTTGCCAAGATACGGTTAGACTGGAGCAAAGTATTTCATGCCAAGCTGGATGTGCACTCAAGACTGGATGAACCTGTACAAGCATAGCGACATGTTTGAAGACAGTTACGAGGGCATAGCAGGAGTGACAGCGCACGTCAGAATCAAGGACGGAGCGACGCCTGTGTACTGCCGGCCGAGGCCGGTGCCATACGCGCTCAAGGAGCAGGTTGAAGCAGAGCTGCGGAATCTTGAGAAAAACAAGGTGCTGGTGCGGACTGACTTCAGTGAGTGGGCAACTCCGTTAGTAGTGGTGCCCAACGCAGATGGAACTGTTCGGCTGTGTGGAGATTACAAGACTACAGTGAATAGGGTGGTCGACGATGAACAGTATCCTCTCCCGACATCGCAGGATTTGTATGCGGAGCTTGGGGGTACAAAAGTTTTCTCGAAGCTTGATCTCTCACACGCGTACGCACAGTTGAATTTGGATAGCTAAAGTCAACAGTACCTGACGGTGAATACGCACATGGGGTTGAATTCATACACAAAATTGCCCTATGGTATCAAGTCATCGCCTAAGATTTTCCAGGCGACAATGGACAGAATTCTGAAGGGGATTCCCCACTGCCTGTGCAACCAAGATGATGTTCTAGTAGCGACGGTGACAGAGGAGGACAATTTGGAAGTGTTGAGCAAGGTGCTGCAACGGCTGAGTGACTACAACGTTAAGCTGAAGCGAGCCAAGTGCGCGTTCGTCAAATCAGAAGTCGTTTACCTGGGGTTGCGGGTGACAAGCGAGGGGCTCCAGCCTCTTGTATCAAAAATAGAGCCCATCATCAAGGCCCCGGCACCGAAGAATGTGGGGGAGCTGCGTTCATTTCTTGGGATGGTCCAGTTCTACTCGCGATTTTTGCCTGATCTAGCAACGGTGCTAGCACCTCTCCACATGCTTTTGCAAAAGGAGGCAGAGTGGCAATGGTCAAAGGTGCAGCAGGAAGCATATGCAAAGTGTAAGAAAATGTTAACCAGTGATGCACTGTTAGTCCACTACGATAACAAGCGCAAGTTGAAGTTAGCATGTGACGCATCAAGTATAGGTGTAGGAGCGGTGATCAATCATGTGATGGAGAATGGGGAGGAGAAGCCCATAGCGTTCGCATCGCGTACCCTGACGAAAAGCGAGCGAAATTACGCGCAGATTGAGAAGGAAGCGTTGGCGATTATCTTCGGGATTAAAAAGTTTCATCAGTTCCTTCTCGGCAGAAACTTCACGCTGATTACCGATCACAAGCCGCTTCTTCAGATACTGGGTCCGAAGACGGCGATTCCTACCATGGCAGCATCGCGAATGCAGAGATGGGCAATCCTACTTTCGCAGTATGACTACACAATCGAGTATCTCAGTTCGAAGGAGAACGCGGTAGCTGATGCGTTATCGCGTTTACCACATGAAGAGTCGGATGAAGGCACAGAGGGTGCCATCTTTGTGACTGATGTAGTAGACGATAGTTTCCCAGTAACCGCAGCAGAGATTGCTGCAGAAACTCAGAAAGACAAAATACTGAAACAAGCGTATGAACAAACATTGAATGGTTGGTCAGAAACAATGCCTATTGGTGAACTGAAACCATACCACAATAGGAGATTTGAATTGTCATGTGATCAGGGTTGTATCAAATGGGGACATAGAGTGATTATCCCCAAATCATTGCAACAGAGACTGTTGAGTGAATTACACTCTGAACACTCGGGTATTGTAGCTATGAAGTCAGTAGCAAGGGGTTTCATGTTTTGGCCAGGGCTAGACAAAGACATTGAGTTCATTTCAGGTTCATGTTCGGTTTGTCAGAGTGTTAGAAACAAACCACCAAAATCGCCTCTCGAAACATGGCGATGGCCAAGTCGGCCTTTTCAGAGAGTACATGTTGATTTTTGTGAGACCGGAAATGATCATTTTCTTGTTTTGATTGATAGTCACTCCAAGTGGATTGAAGTGATACACATGGGTACAAACACAACCACAGAAAGGACGATCAATGAGTTACGTTTGATTTTTGCATGTCATGGTTTGCCTGAAGAGCTAGTTTCTGATAATGGCCCACAATTTCGTGCTGCAGCATTTGAAGTGTTCATGAAGAAAAATGGTGTTAAACACATTCTTGTACCACCATATCATTCTGCCTCAAATGGTGCAGCAGAAAGGTCAGTGAGGTCAGTGAAAGAAGCTCTCAAGAAACAGGTGTTTGATGGTAGTTCTAAGTTCAATATGAAACACAGACAAGCAAGTTTTTTGTTGAAGTACCGTACCACACCACATACCACAACAGGGTACACTCCCGCAGAGTTGTTGATGAAGAGGAGACTGAGAACAAGGCTTAGTTTGGTATTGCCAGATTTGGCTCCCAAAATTGAAGAGAAACAAGCAAGTCAAAAGAAACACTTCCGTGGACGTAGGAAGGAACAAGGCTTTTTGGTAGGAGATAAAGTTCGTGTTCTTAGCCCTCCTCACAAAACAGACAAATGGGAGATTGGCACAGTTGTGGCAGTCTGTGGTACGAGACGGTATCTTGTAGAGATTGGTGACAAGGTCAGAAGTGTACATGTCAACCACATGTTAAAACGTGATGATGGTTTGCGTGAATCTGGTGATGACGGAACCTTTGAAGATTCATTTGATGTTGTTTCTATCCAAGATGGTATAGATGTGGGAACAAGGAAATCCCCAATCAAAGATGTAGCTGGTCCAAGCACAGATGTGCAGTCAGGGACCACACCAAAACAAGGTCCAAACCTTAGGCGGTCACAGAGACTCCGCAAACCTACCACCAGGTTGAATTATAAGTAATGTTTGTTTATTTTGTGTTAAACAAATTGGTCTCTGAAATGGAAATGAAGAGACATGTAGATGCAATTTGTTAACAAAGGAAATGTGGAAAATTTTATTTGTTTATGCACTGACATTGAAAGAACAAGTTATCTTTGATGTAACGATATATACATTTTCATTTCTTTTGATAAGTGAACTTTTAAAATGCATGTTTAACCAACCAATTAGTACTTTTAGAGACGATTTTAAGTATACATGTACGTCTAACTTGTAATTTTTGATGCAATTGGTTTGTAGGTGGATGCGAGTTCGCATATTCCCATGAACATTATTTGTTCTTTGTCTTGCATGACTATATGGTCACGATTTGTGAGAAGGAAGGGAAAGTATGGATATAATTATGTGGTACCTTAACATTGGTAAGAGGAGGCTAGTTATGATATGACAAAGGTGTCAAGTTTTGTTTTGGATTTTAAGGTCTTCATAATGGGACAAGTTTCATTGAAGTTCTGTTGTGGATTACACATTAAGGAAGGAACAGTTTTCATTGAAATTATAGATATAACATCATATATGAAGTATACAGGGTAAATGACTGTATAAGGAAGTTGAATACTTTTATGATGGTATTAATAACTTTAGAACTGTGATTGTACTAGATATGGAATTACTTAGATCACAGTAGCATATGTTTAGGCTCCATAGTTGTAAAAAGAAAGTTAACGCAGAAAACAGATGTTATTCAAAATGATTCATGTGATGAAAGATATAGAATCGATATTACTTCATTTGTGCTAAGGTGCATTGAAAGGTAAAGCACTTTTTGAAGGGGAAGCAGTGTAGTGTATTGATAATAGAGAGATCTATACGATACTGTATTGTAAGGTTGCTAGGCAACTTACATGAATGTAACAGGTGATGCTTGTAGCGTGCGCGGTGCGCTTTGCGCAATAAAGTTACACACTTGAAACCCGATACCTTCTTGCTTACTAGTTATTCATTAGTGTCTCCCGAATACTTAGCTTTCCAGAACATAATATATGACATAGCTATTATTGTCTTTGATTGGTTGACTTTGTTTGCACTACATTGCTATTGGACTTTAAATCTTCCTACATCAAATCCACTTTGGTCTACAAGGCTGAACGCCACCATGGTGCCACCAAGAGTATCCTGCAATACTCCAAAAGCAAAACCACACCCGGTTGTGATGTTATTTTTCTTTATCATCACCACAATTCTTGTGATCTCAAGAACCAATCCTCATCTAGATCCTGCCAATTCCTCTCATCACAACTCCAGTGTCACTGCGTTCTTCTCCTGTGGATGTACACATCCTAACGATGTAGGAAATTGGAGCCTTACACTGCGTTTTCTGGCAGATCAAAAATGTAGGAAAGAGTCGCCGATATTACATTTTCAATCAGCATCACCCGGCCACCTAGCAATCCTCCTACTTCTTGGCGGACAAGTGGAGCTGAATCCAGGCCCGAATGACGTGGTTCATGACTTCCCTTGTGCAATCTGTAACAACGGTGTTAACGACCATGACGCTGCACTTCTCTCTGATAACTGTAACTTTTGGTGCCACATCTCCTGTGTTGGCATCTCTAAGGAATCCTATGAGATACTCCAGAACCGTTCAAGAAGCTTCTCATGGATATGTTGCAGATGCGGCAGTGCAAATATTGAGTCTAGTTCAATATTGAGTGAAACCGACTTTACAAATCCCAACCGATTTTTGTCTCTTCAGTTAGATGATACCAGCATCGTCGTCGATTGTGATGGTCTCCCCCAGCCGTCTACTCCTACCTTGGAAAGCTCAAAGGGGGTACCTCGCCCGCATTTCCCTACTCCAACTAAGAACCGGAGAAAGAATATCAAGACAGTCATCGTTAATTGTAACGGACTAAAAATCATCTCCAAACAGGAACGCTTTCAAGCTTTGATTGATCACCACAGACCGGATGTACTCCTTGGCTGCGAATCCAAACTTGATAGCAGTGTTCCCACCCATAGCATATTTCCTAGAAGTTACAACGTCTTCCTCAAGTATATAAATCAGCATGGAGGTGGTGTATTCGTTGCAGTACACGAATCTCTGATTGTCACCAACTGTCCCGAGTTTGATGTGGATTGTGAGCTCATCTGGTGTAACATCCAGTTTACGAACGCGAAACCGCTGTACATAGCCAGCTTTTACCGTCCACCTAGTAACCGGAAACAAGGCTTAGATGAACTTCACCAATCTTTGTCCACCCAAACATCATCATCGGAGGCGACTTCAACCTCCCTGACATCAACTGGGCATCATGCACCACGTCAAACCCCCCTACTGCGAGCTACCACCAGCATCTACTGGACCTCTTGCTCGAGCATTCTCTGATGCAACTCGTCAGGGACATTACACGGCCAGAGTCTAGCAACATCCTGGATCTCGTCATAACCTCCAATCCTGGACTGGTGTCAGAGGTATGTGTCCATCCAGGCATCTCGGACCATAACATAGTGTCATTTACCTTCTCGGGTAACCCAAATACTGCTCCCAAGCCACCAAGGAAAGTATTCTAGTTCCACAAGGCGGATCAGAAAGGGCTCAAGGATGCTGTCGACAAGTTCACCACTAACTTTCTTCTGTCATCCCCAGAACTCAACTCTGTCAATGAAAACTGGACCACTATATCACATTTTCTCAACAACTGCATGTTAGATTATGTTCCATCTAAAATGACAAAGAACAGATTTGACCTCCCTTGGATTAATCCCAGCTTGAAAAGGCATATGCGGAAGAGGGACAGTCTCTTCAAAAAAGCACGAAGTCATCCCAGCACCTCATCGTGGCACGCATATAGACAGTACCGCAACAAAGTTGCCAAACTAGTAAACCATACACACCAGGAATACATCAACAACGTGATTGGAAACAGCCTCACTGACAACCCCAAGTCTTTCTGGTCTTACGTTAAACTCAAACACTCTGAGAACATCGGAATTCCTCCTCTACGCAAAGAATCCAAGCTGTACGCCTCTGACAAGGACAAGGCAGAATGTTTGAACTCGTACTTCCAATCTGTCTTCACTGAGGAACAAAATCAGCAAGAGCACATGCATGGGCCTTCTCCTTACGGGAACATTGGTCATCTTCATGTCCATCGTCCTGGAATTGTGAAGCAACTATTGCAGCTCAACTCAGCGAAGGCAAGAGGAACCAGACGAGTTACCACCCAGACTCCTGAAACTGATCGCCCACGAGATTGCTCCAGCCTTGGCTTTCTTGTTCCAGCAAAGCCTTAACACCGGTGTCGTCCCTACACCATGGAAACAGGCTTTTGTAACACCCATCCACAAGTCGGGCGATAAATGCAATCCTTCCAACTACAGACCAATCTCGCTGACCTGCATCTGTTGCAAAGTGATGGAGTGTCATGAAATAATTATAGCTTTATTCTTTGATATGCATTTGAAGTGTATGTATAGACACAAAACCCGGTGCGGGAAAGTATCGGGCCCGCTGTTTTGTTGTTGTTGTTGTATCCGAGGTGAATAAACTCTCTCTGACTAATTGTTTAGGGTCGTTGGGCAGTGCAGCACATTATAGGTTAAGTTTTGTAGCTTTATGTATGTGTTTTGCAGGTTCAGAGGGGTAGCGATGGTGGTTTGACAAATGTTTTTTTGTTTCGGAAACGATGTCGTTCGCACACGTGCGGGAACGATATTGGTGAGTAGTACTGTACAGCGCATATATACAACGTGTGGAACCTGGATGGGTCATTAATGTAACGTGTGTATGGAAGTGTGTGTGTGGTAGCTATTGCCTATATCGGTACGGGCGAATTGGATAGGCTCCGAAACATTCAATCGGTAATTTGTACCGCTGGTCGGTTTATACCACGGAAGGATATTTCCGGTGGGATTTTTATTATGCATTATATGTGATAACTTTAGGGACGAAGTGTTCGGTCAGGAACTTTATACATATTGGAAATGCGATAGTAGGACAAGGTAATTTGTCTGGTTGGTGTACGTAGACTAGTAGTAGGTATTTGTCATTGAATTAGATTTGGGATGTAAATGATATTTATGAATATGAATATTATGGTAGAATCGTAATTTAGACGGTAGAGGCACTGACTAGTCTAGTTTTTGGATTTGGTTTGTGCAGTGTGTGACTCTGACAAACGGTATTTTTATGTGTAGATTGTAACTTCAAATACTGATGTGTAGTCTGAAGACATTTTGTTGTCAGGTTTAAGACTAGTGTTGTACATTTATTTATTTTAAGTAAGGATTGAATTTGAAGTCGTTATAAATTTATGACATGTCAATTATGTGGAGTTTTTTTTTTTGACATCTTTTTCAAGATTGTGTAGACAAGTCTAGGCTAGATTCTCGGGTTTGATTTGTAATTTGTAGATTTGACTTAGACTTTCATGACATTCGTGAGTATTGTTTGAGTGTGTTGAAAATTACAATGGCTAGCGCGGAGCTTGTGAGGGAGTTTTCTGCTGCAGGTAGAGAGGCAGGTTTCACGGGGGGCGATCTAAGTAATTTTGTTACAACGCGGTGTGAGAAATGGGATGAACAGCAGGAACGGGAGTTTAAACTCGCCGAGCTGCGAGCTGCCGCGGATGAGAGGAGTGCTACTGCTAGTGCCAGCCGCACAGATTTTGGTGGGCCGAAGTTGAAAGTTGGTCTGTTCGATGAGAAGAGGGACAAATTTGACGCATATATTACTAAGTTTGAGTTGGTGATGGAGAGCCAGAGGGTTCCTGTTGATGCGAGGGCTTTCTATTTGATCTCAAACTTGACTGGACATGCGTTGGAGGTTGTTGATCGAATGTCCAGGGTTGATAGGAATAAGTACAGTGCATTTAAGCAGGAGTTGTTAGAGCACTATAATTTGACGGCCGATGGCTATCGAAAAAGATTCCGCACAGCTAGGCCGGAAAAGGGTGAGCAACCCAAGCAATTTGTTGTTAGGTTGAAAGGGTACCTTGAGAAGTGGGTGGAGATGTCCCAGGTAGATGAGGAATTTGAGTCGTTGTTTGACTTGATTTTGAGAGAACAGTTTATGCATTGTTGCCCAATGGGGGTTGAGCTGTTTGTTAAGGAGGGCCAGTGTGCTAGCACGGGGGAGGTGGTTGCTCGAGCCATGGTGTACGTGGGGGCACACGGAGTGCAGACATTTGGTCCACTGCGCAACCAAATATAATTTAAACCAAGTTCTGTAGGGAAGCAGGGAACTGTTAGTCCCAGTCGGTTAAACGTAGTCAAGGGCAAGGGTGATTTTAGTAGTAAGAGATTTGAGACTCGAGGGGATAGGACGATGAGTTAGGAACGTTCACTTCCTGGTGTTCGCGGGTGCTATATGTGTGGGAGTCCGTCGCACTTCAAAAGGGATTGCCCTTTACTTGCGAAGGTGCAGTCAGCGCAAGGATTAGTAGAGGTAGAGGGAGTTGATTCACCCACTCCAAATGAACAGGGTGGCAGTGTTATGGGTGGTGAGGTGTCAGGATCTGCTGGTTCATTAAGATCGGATGATGGCCCATCACAGGTCGAGTCATTGCAGATCGGGCAAGCTGGTATTTGCTTACCACAAGTAGATTTGGATGAATCTAGTATAGTCGTACGGGCTGGTGGGGAATGAATTGGATAAGTTGGGAATGGCTTATGATCAGATAGGGGCAATGATGAAGCACATGCCGGTAGTTTCAGGTAGACTCGTCAAGGGGAACCGAGCTGTATCAGTGTTGAGAGATACAGGGTGTAGTACGTGTGTGGTCAAATCAGGATTAGTGGATGCTGATCAGTTGACAGGGGCACAGCAGTCTGTGGTTCTAATTGATGGCACGGTGAGACAGTTCTATGTCTCATATGTCTCATATACAGTTCTATGTAGGGGAGGTTGAAGCGCTGTGTATGCCTAATTCGTTGTGTGATGTCGTTATAGGCAATATAACGGGGGCACGTGAGCCCCATGATCAGAATTTGACATGGGTGCCAGAGGTGAGCATGGTGGTGAGTGAGGTGGTTGAGCAGATTCTTAATCAAGGTGAGCAGGCGGATGGTTTTCCGGGTACGCAAGAAGATGGTCCAACGGTGATGGCAGTAGAGACGAGATCTCAGAAGGAGGCCAAGGGCAAACCGCTCAAGGGTTTGAAGGTTGGCGATCCCATTTCTTGTGTGAAGCCTGCAGATTGTGTTCAGAAACAAAAGGGTGATCCATCATTGCAACCATTGTGGGATAAAATAGGAAGGGATGATAAATCGCAGTACATGTTTGTGTCCGATGGACATTGTCTTTATAGACAGAGGAGAGATGAGAGTGATCCTAGTGTTGGTGTAGGACATAGATGCGTGGTGCTCCCGAGGTCACAGATGGAGAAGGTCATGAGGATTGCGCATGAATCATTGATGGGAGCTCATGCGGGTATCAACAATACCATGGCAAAGATCAAGAATCAGTTTTTCTGGCCAGGAATGGCAGAGGATGTTGAGAAGTTCTGTCGTTCGTGTGACATTTGCCAGAAAACATTCAGTAAGGGTAGAGTACCGAAGATGACACTTGGTAGGATGCCAGTCATTGGGGTTCCGTTCCAGAGGATCGCTATCGATGTGGCGGGACCATTTACTAGGTCTGCTAGAGGTCATACACATATTCTAACACTAGTAGATTATGCTACCAGGTATGTAGAGGCTATACCCTTGAAGTCAATCACTACAGTAGAAGTTGCAGAGGCACTCCTTAGTTTGTACAGTAGAGAGGGAATTCCTAAGGAGGTCATGTCAGATATGGGTCCACAGTTTGTTTCTAGCCGAATGAGGGAGGTGTCAAGGTTGTTGTCAATTCAACAGGTGACTAGCTCAAGGTACCATCCTATGTGTAATGGGCTTGTAGAGAGATACAATGGGGTAGTGAAGAATGCGCTGCGACGGTTGTGTGCTGACGAGCCACGGGAGTGGGACAGATATCTGCCCGCACTTCTCTTTGCATTGCGCGAGACCCCGAGCTCTAGTTTGGGATACTCTCCTTTCGAGTTACTGTATGGCAGAAATGTGCGTGGTCCAATGGACGTGCTAAAGGAGTTGTGGACAAATGGTGATGTGACTCCAGAGTTGAAAGACGAGTATGAGTATGTGATAGAGCTGCGTGAGAGGTTGGTGAAGTCATGGGAACTGGCGCAGGATTCCTTGAAGGAGTCAGCCAGGAAGTACAAGCGATACTATGATAGGAATGCAAGGAGAAGGAAGCTGAACATTGGGGATCAGGTGTTGATCTTGCTTCCAACTGATCAGAACAAGTTGTTGCTGAAATGGATGGGCCCTTTTCCTGCTGTCGGTACCAAGTACGATTGTGACTACATTGTAGATGTAGACGGTGCCCACCGGACTTACCACATTAATCTTCTTAAGCAATACTTTCCGAGGAACGATGTTGCATGGTCTATGGCAGGCTGCTTTGACGTGTGTGAAGAAGATGGGGAAGTGAGTGATGAAGATGAAGATGAGGGGATGGATGTTGAAAATGATGTTGTTGTGACTGAGATGCCATCCATGCATCAGAATGAATTCATTGAGCAGGTCAAAGTGAATGATTCCTTGGACGAGAGTCGTAGGAAGGAGTTGGCACGGGTGTTGTGCGAATATCAGGATGTGTTTTCCGATGTACCGAAGAAGACGACAGCTGCGGAATGCAAGCTGTATTTGACAAGTGACGAGCCTGTTCGTGCTCCTCCTTATAAGGTGCCTCAGGCATTGAAAGAAACTCTAGAGAAGGATATAGACATGATGTTGCGGATGGGAATCATAGAACAGGCGGATTCTCCTTACGGTCACCCAGTCGTAATGGTTAAGAAACCCGATGGTTCCAATAGATTTTGTATAGATTTCCGCAGGTTGAATAGCGTCACTGTGTTCAATCCGGAACCAATCCCCGATCCTAAGGACTTGTTTGCTTCATTAGCACAAAGCAAGTTTTTTAGTAAGTTAGACATGACGAAGGGATATTGGCAGATCCCCATGAGTGACAGTGACAAGGACAAGACCGCATTTCTTGCTCCAAGCGGGCAGTATCGGTTCAAGTACATGCCTTTTGGTTTGGTCACTGCCGGCGCGCAGTTCACCAAGATGATGCGTAGCGTGTTGAGGGACATTCCGCATGTAGTGTACTACATAATGATGTTCTTATTCATACACAGACATGGGAAGAGCATGTAGAGACACTGAGGAATGTGTTGGAGAGGTTAAGGGAGGTGAACCTTGCAGCACGTCCTTCCAAGTGTGCACTAGGGTACAGTAAGATTGAGTTTCTCGGGCATAGCTTTAGTGATGGAACAATCCAGACCAGTAGTAGACTAGCCGAGAAGATATTGAACTCACCTAGGCCACAGACCAAGAAACAGGTGCGGTCATTCTTGGGTCTCACAGGCTACTATAGGGATTATATTCCTAACTATGCAGAGATTGCAGTGTCTTTGACAGATTTGACGTGCAAGGGTAAGCCAACTCAGGTCAAGTGGGGAGATAAGGAGGGGGGCGTGAGTTTGAGGTACATACCGATCACAAACCTTTGGTCTATCTTCAGGCGAAGAAGTTTGACAACAAGAGAATCATGCGATGGAGTATGATACTCCAAGATTATAGGTTTAGGCTTGTATCTGTGAGGGGGCAGGAGAACACTGCAGCAGATTTTATGAGTAGAATGTAAAGTTGGTTGTAGAGTTAAACTTATTAAGTAGTGTTGATAAGGGTACAGTGCTGGAGGGACAATACAATAAATGGTGGTCAGTATTTCTGAGAAATGTTTAATCAGTTGGATTCAGTGAACTGTGTTTTTTTTGTTATGCTATAAGGAAAGGGTTTTGAAGGCATTTATTGATGGAACATAATACGTGCGGATTACTTGTACACCATGTGAGAGAGGTGGAATGGTAAGTCCTGAAAAGGACTATGGTAGTCCTAGAAAGGACTGTTGGTGTAGTTCTGAAAAGAACTGTTGGTATTCTTTCTAGGAGAGTTCTAAAAATAACTGTTTGTAGTCCTAGAAAGGACTGTTGGTAGTCCTATAAAGGACTGTTGGGATAGTCCTGAAAAAGACTGTTGGTATTCTTTCTAGAAGAGTCCTAAAAAGGACAATTGGTAGTCCTAGAAAGGACTGTTGTTAGTCCTAGAAAGGACTGTTGGGATAGTCCTGAAAAGGACTGTTGGTATTCTTTCTAGGAGAGTCCTAAAAAGGACAATTGGTAGTCCTAGAAAGGACTGTTGATAGTCCTAGAAAGGACTGTGGTATTGCGAGGAGAGGGTGGATGGTAGGAGGGACTCGACGTTTCGAATAGGTTGACTATCCGTCGTCAGGAGTGGGGATCTGTTGGCGTGCGCGGCTATAAGGGTAGGGGTTGCGGACGCGGGTGACGTACTTAGGCGTCACTAGATTCAACGCATCCTTCAGACAGCAGACATCAAAGTTCGTCATAGCTCATCCAACAAGCTCCACTCGGCACTCCACACTCACAAGGACAAGCACCCACCTCACAAGAAAGCAGGAGTTTACAGAATACCATGCGAATGCAGTCAAGTCTACATTGGGGAAACGGGCAGAAATTTAGAAACACGACTAAAGGAACACAAGACTAGCTACAGACTCAGCGATTGGGACAAATCAGCCATTGTCAAGCACGCACAACAGCACGAACACGTCATTCAATGGGACGACAGCAAACTCATCACCACCATCAAACATTGGAACACACGCCGCATCCGAGAAGCCATCGAAATTCACCGCCACAACACAGTACCTCAAGATACAGGATTATACATCAGCGACATCTGGAAACCACTCATCAACAAGGACACAAATAGACCGCCGACACAGCCTACACAACAAGCCACACATCACCCACCGCCACCCACAGAGGAAACCGAGCAGCCTAGCACCACTCAAATCCGCAACCAGCACACCGCAATGCAACAGCCAGCCAGCCAGCCAACCGCACACCACCCGCCGCTACCCGCAGAACAGCCTGGCGTTACCCGCATCCGCGACCAGCGAGCCGAGAGATTACAGCGCCGCCAACGTCAACAGCCAGCCAGCCAGCCAGTCGAACTTCAACCGCCTCCACCCGCAGAGCAGCCTTGCGTCACCCACGTCCGCGACCAGCGAGCCGAGAGATTACAGCGCCGCCAGCGTCAACAGCCAGCCAGCCAGCCAGCCGAGTATCAACCGCCGCCAGCCGCAGAGCAGCCTTGCGTCACCCACGTCCGCACCCAGCGAGCCGAGAGACTACAGCGCCGCCAGCGTCGGCAGCACACACAACGCGTCGCCGATAGCGCTCCCAATCGATAGTACGTCACCCGCGTCCGCAACCCCTACCCTTATAGCCGCGCACGCCAACAGATCCCCACTCCTGACGACGGATAGATTGAGCAACATTGATGGAACATGTATGTTATATTTATTTGCTAAATGTTTGATGCCAATACTGAAAGGATTGGAATATTTGTTTACTGTATATTAGTATGTTCGTATTGAGTAAATGACATTGTGAAGATCTGTCTTACTAAGTGTAGCATTTTAAGAGAAGAATGTCACAATTTGAAGTTATATTTATTTGGATCCTAAAGTTGGTTAGAAACGCACAATGGAATTGTGGCTAAATATGATAACTTGTTACTTTTCCTTTGTTAGACTAAGGTTAGGTGTGCATGATAGGTTGTACATGCATGAAGTGTAATTCTGGGTTGAAGTATTTAAAAAAAGGACAAACAAACAAACAAGCCAGAAAGGATGTTGAAATTTTATGAAAAATGTGATGTTTGTAGAGCATTTTTATTCCATGTGTAGATGTGACATGTGACATCTCGTTGTTGAAATAGCAAGAATGGAACAAGGAACTTTTAATAAATATGGTTTCCATTTCTTGCAATGTTATTAATGTAGTAGTGTAGAGGAGAAGCTTTTACGCTTAAGCTGTTATTTTGGACGATACAATTCGAGATACGAACATTTAAACAAAATTTCTCGATTAAGCGACATAGAAGACATCAAAACATTTATCCGATAACCTTCCAAGAAATCGCAGATGCCATATTATCGCGAACACGGGAGTGCAAGCAAGGACTTCACGTCGACACCACCAGAGAAGGAACTCAGAGCGTTTCGAGGGAAGAAATTGTTTAACTGTTTTGCGAACAGTTACGAGAGAAAGCATTAACTGTTTTGCGAACAGTTTCGATAAGAGGGAATTAACTGTTTTGCGAGCAGTTTTCGAAGGCAGGCTCTAACTGTTTTGCGAGCAGTTACCAAGGAAGCATTCAACTGTTTTGCGAAAAGTTTGAGAAGGCGGGCTTAAACTGTCGTGCAGACAGTTTCTAAATACAGTAATACATAATTCACTTACACACAATAAAGTAGTTTTATCCCGTTTTCTCAGATTAACATAAATGTATGCAGTCGTTATAAGATGTATTTAGTGTTTTCTCTGTTATATAGCATACTTGATTAATCCAGCTTCCTTATTTACATAATGTGCCTCTTCATGATGGATAATTGTGTATTTTGTCTTTAGGAAAATTGTACTTTGATTATGGCTATGAATGTGAAAGCTTGTTTTGTTGATTAGACATCAACCAATGTTAATTGTAGTTGTTATAGAAATATGTATCTGCATTGCATGCCTTTTTATAAAGCCGCCGATTCAGCTATGCATTGGTACAATGATATAAACTGTTGTTTGATTCAAACCCAGAGCCTAGCATCCATGAGTACTACCTGCACAATGAGACCATCCCAAGGGTAGAACAATACAAGTACCTAGGAGTTACGGTTTCAAAGGACCTTCGTTGGCCTTCTCACTGCCAGACCATCCTGCACAAGGCCAACAGAACCCTAGGACTGCTGCGGCGAACCCTGTCCCCATGCTCGAAAGAAGTGAAGAACAGGGCATACTTGGCCCTTGTACGCCCCCAACTTGAGTATGTCTCCAAAGCTTGGAACCCGTACAACTCCACTTCAATTCAAGGGATAGAGCGAGGGCAGAGAGCAGCAGCCCGCTTTGTGCATCAGGACTACCGTGCTGTTCAAAATTCACCATGCACTTGTTAGCATCTCACCTCCAGTCCTCATCGTACCAGCCTTGTACTTTGGAAGAAACGACCACATCCTCAAATACTCAATACCACAAGCCACAATAGACCCCTACAAATTCTCCTTCTACCCACGATCCATCCGAATCTGGAATCAACTACCAAGCATAGCAGTCAACTCGACATCTGCGACTGCTTTCCAGAAGGCTGCCCTACCAGCTCTTAGATGCATGCAGCCTCCGGTGGGATCCAGGATGCTGTAGATCAGAGCCTGGTTTTTACTTGCACTTAAACACTCCATTTCTTATTGTATATAATGGACATTCACCTACACTGTAAATAACCTCCCTTTTCACGTCGGCCATTGACGTCACATCACTAGTCATCCCAGTTTAGCTTCCCCAGTGAGCTGCTATAGGGATTATCTCTTCAAGGTTCAAGGTGTAATGATGCGATGTGTATTGTACCAGTGGTATAGCAGTATGCATTGATGACTATGTGTGTGTGTGGTGTGGTGTGGTGTGCGTGTGTGTGTGTGTGTGTGTGTGTGTGTGTGTGTGTGTGTGTGTGTATGCGTTCGTGTGCATGTGTGTGTGTGTGCTTGCGCGTGTTTGTGTAAATATGTGTGTGTGTGTTTGTGGGTATGCGTGTGTACGCATGTGTACAGACCTTCACCACAGAGTCGGGACTACTGCATGAAAACACACAATTAAACTCGGGACATTTTAAAAAGTCGGGACCGAAATCCCGGTCCCCACATTTTTTACCGCTTATTTTGCGTGCAAAGTGATCTATAGATGGCGCTATTCATTATAAGCTATTAATACTAAAGTGCCGGAAATAATGTGTGTTTTCTTTTTTGTGTGTTTTGATGGCACGCCTATGAGAAACACGCATTCATAGTTTGGAATTTTCCGGTGCCCTTGGTGGAATAACGCCATCTGTGGCGGTAAATGGCCATGCATGGAGCGTGATCATGGACGGCACTGATATTGGTGATGGATGGTCATGATAAATGAGGATGATGATGGTGATGGACGATAAGTGATGGTGATGAAGGAAGGTGTACCACAGGTTCATAATTGGACCCGGGACTACTAATAGAATATGCACGTGAAAGGTGGTCCTCGGATTGTTGTGTAGGTGTGTATGTGTGTTTATGCATGTCTGTGTTTGTGTGTGTATGTGTGTGTGTACGTGTGCGTGTGTGTGTGTGTCTGTGTGCGTGCGTGTGTGTGCTTGTGGTTGGTGGGTGGGGACCTACTATGATTCAAGAACAGTATAGTAAATATTCTGTATCATTTACACCCTTGTTATACTATTGTCAGTGAACAACTCAGTATTGAAAGTACAAATATTTCTGGCAAGAGGCGCTAAATCCATTATTTCTGGCAAAAGGCGCTAAATCCAAACAAACATAAAATATGAAAAATTATATAAAATACAAGCTGTATACAGGACTTTTTCTAACTTGCATTTGAATATCCGTTAGTAGTAGCTCTTCCACCTGTACTATAGATTTTTGTATTGCTCACGTCCACTACTCGAGAGTGAGCCCAACTGCACTGGGTTGACTAGGCACACGATGACGCTCGTTCAGTCATGCCGCGATCGCGCGAACCCAGGCACGCATAGGAAGCACATGAAGTCGGCTAAGCCTAACCATTTATTGCCCGACCCTGGCCCATTGACATCGTCACGGCATGCCGTACTGATAGACGATGCCGTACAATAAAATGTAGACGTTTGCATTCATTTAATTCAATTCATAGCATACAAACAGGCCAAACTCGTGTTTATGCCATTGGCTTGGCATCGTACGCAATCGCAATGCAATAATTATTAGAAACAAATTGATAAAGTAACATGAGACTTGCTTTTAGTATGATATTTCCGCGTTTTCATGCATCTCGAGAAGAGTATGACGTCATAAACAAGACACGGTGACCGTCGTTTGGGTCGCCGCTGAAAACAGGGGTGAACGCGTGCTCAAATCCGACAGTGAGCGTGTGGCCGATATTGATGCATGCGCTGTGCATGTAAATGACGTCATCTCGGCGAGGCGAGGGCACGTTCACCGAACACGAAAGGACCGTATTGAGATCTTTAAACATTGCATACTTGTTATGTTAAATTTTGTATTCATTATTTCTATTTTAATCAAGGCAACACTTGAATTTTAGACATCACGATATTAGAGTAGTTTTCTTTATCCTTTACATTCACAGTACTGCTGAAACTTGTCCGAATAAATGTATCACGTGTATCCCCTTTGAATAAAATGAGATATAACTGGCAATCATTAGTTTTTTTATTTATCAAGTCCAATGTGCATTTGATAAGGCTGTTAGATATTCAATATCGGTGTACGATAATGGTAGGTACTTCAAATTTCTTAGCAAATATAATAATTTATAAATAGTACAAAATAGCGATTACTCAGCGTTATAAAAGTCGAGGACCTGGCCGGGTCTGAGCCTTCTTGTCTATTACAATCACAATCGTGTCCACACTTCCTGTCTTACCACCAACAACACAAATCAATATATAGCATTATACAGAGCAAAAACAAATTAAACAACTTTTTAAACAGCCTAAAACGCTGTTTAAGCCGGTCCCTCTAACAACATTGTTTAAAATTTTGAACAACCAAGATCTTGGTTGTTCAAAATTTTAAACAATGTTGTTAGAGGGACCGGTTTAAACAGCGTTTTAGGCTGTTTAAAAAGTTGTTTAATTTTGTTTGCTGTGCATGTTAACAAGTCATTTTCACGATAGTTCCTTCTCAATCTTAAAACAAAAGGACATTTCCATCTTTAATTATCATTGAATAACTGTACTGTTATTTTGTCTTCATTTATTCACAGTTACATATGTTTATAACCCCAATTTTTTCCTTATTAAATAATCAATAACATTGATACAGGATAATGAAATAAAATATGCATGGTTTACATAAGTATGGTACTCATTTAAGAAAAAAGAGAAGGCATGACTCGGTTATTATTGGCTTACTGTCATAAAATATGCACTTTATAACTCGCTAACGTCTCTGAAATCTTAAGAACAACGTGTCCAAATACATGTATATGCGAATAAAGGTGAATTCTAAACATCGCGTGATGTGTGATATCTTGTTTTTAACAATTAACAACCTAACTTATTTTCTACTTTATATGACACCAGTTCAAATACAACTAGTTTTATCTTTCTTAATATCTCGAGTGATAAGAAGTAAATATTACAATTCATTGTACAGTATTTATGTTATTTGCATACTGTATAATTATATTTAAATAATATTTGTAGTTGTAAGTCTAAACAGATATATCATTTGATCATAACCAGTCCACGTCATTAAATTACATTAAATACTGATACTTAAAGGGATCTAGTAACTCTGTTGACATGTGCAAAAAAGTGATGAATGGTTGATGCAATGTATATTAATGTTATCTCACATGTCCACAGGGTATTGTGTTAAAATTTCAAGTCAAGTTATGAGTGAAAATGCAAAGTGATATTCACTAACTCACTGCACTCACTTTGTACACGGATTCAAAACTCCCCTGGAGTTTTTCTTATCTGAATACTTCGATTGTACATATCTTTGTAACGAAAGGGAAATTTGAAAAACCGAAATCTGTCCCATGAACAACCCCTGTTCGGACTAGTCCCTTCATACTACCTCATATACCCCCAGATTTATACTACCCTCCAAGAGGTCGTGTCGGTGAGGATCTCCTCGCCCACATCACAACTACAATCGAAGAGCTCGCTTCCAAAAGGCGCTAAATCCACTTTCTATCAAATTGCATGTTTTGCACGATTTGAATAGACCGCTCTCATGTGTATTTAAATCACTTAATTTTTCCTCCAAATTGTTTAAGGAAATATGAAAAATATGTATAGGAAGTTTACCCTTTCAACCAAAAGGCGCTTAACCCATTTCAGATTTGATATAAAAGGCGCTAAATCCACAAATCTCTATTCCTTACTCTGATTGGGCAAAACCTGCCAGCATGCGGATATTCTACTAATCAGAAAGCAGGACACAAATATCATTGTGAACTTGTGACGTCATGGCCGACAGACTCACTTTTTATAAGCTCCCGTTTTTCTGCTGAAAATCTTCCTTATTTTCGCGCATTTTATTCCTTTTGCTTTTCTTAATGACTGAAAATGGGTTTCTTGAAATGATAGAATCCAGTAGTTATCTTTTGAATATTTAGTTATTGCAAAATATTGGATTTTGCTCAACATTTGGAGTTCTTCTACTCAACACTTTATTCATTGCACAATTTTGGATAGATGGGACTGAAGCTGCTAGCTACACATTACTCCAATGCTACAATAGTACACACCATACCTGTAGTACACACAGCATAGTTGTACTACACTACAGGAGCACAGCTTCACTGTACACTGTACAGTACTACAGTACTACCTCTAGTGGGGCAGGACTTGGTTTTAAACACTCAATTCTTTGCTCTGTGAGTATGTTCCAGCTCTTAGTCTTATGCAATTATGATCATCCTTCTTCATAACCAGCATTGGATCGTGGACTTGTGATAATTTTGTCTTTGATTTATTGCTTGCAATTGCTTCATTTTTACTCTCTCAATTAATGAAGTTGATAGTCAAATTTGTGTCTATGACATAGCTATTATTGTCTTTGATTGGTTGACTTTGTTTGCACTACATTGCTATTGGACTTTAAATCTTCCTACATCAAATCCACTTTGGTCTACAAGGCTGAACGCCACCATGGTGCCACCAAGAGTATCCTGCAATACTCCAAAAGCAAAACCACACCCGGTTGTGATGTTATTTTTCTTTATCATCACCACAATTCTTGTGATCTCAAGAACCAATCCTCATCTAGATCCTGCCAATTCCTCTCATCACAACTCCAGTGTCACTGCGTTCTTCTCCTGTGGCTGTACACATCCTAACGATGTAGGAAATTGGAGCCTTACACTGCGTTTTCTGGCAGATGAAAAATGTAGGAAAGAGTCGCCGATATTACATTTTCAATCAGCATCACCCGGCCACCTAGCAATCCTCATACTTCTTGGCGGACAAGTGGAGCTGAATCCAGGCCCGAATGACGTGGTTCATGACTTCCCTTGTGCAATCTGTAACAACGGTGTTAACGACCATTACGCTGCACTTCTCTCTGATAACTGTAACTTTTGGTGCCACATCTCCTGTGTTGGCATCTCTAAGGAATCCTATGAGATACTCCAGAACCGTTCAAGAAGCTTCTCATGGATATGTTGCAGATGCGGCAGTGCAAATATTGAGTTTAGTTCAATATTGAGTGAAACCGACTTTACAAATCCCAACCGATTTTTGTCTCTTCAGTTAGATGATACCAGCATCGTCGTCGATTGTGATTGTCTCCCCCAGACGTCTACTCCTACCTTGGAAAGCTCAAAGGGGGTACCTCGCCCGCATTTCTCTACTCCAACTAAGAACCGGAGAAAGAATATCAAGACAGTCATCGTTAATTGTAACGGACTAAAAATCATCTCCAAACAGGAACGCTTTCAAGCTTTGATTGATCACCACAGACCGGATGTACTCCTTGGCTGCGAATCCAAACTTGATAGCAGTGTTCCCACCCATAGCATATTTCCTAGAAGTTACAACGTCTTCCGCAATGATATAAATCAGCTTGGAGGTGGTGTATTCGTTGCAGTACACGAATCTCTGATTGTCACCAACTGTCCCGAGTCTGATGTGGATTGTGAGCTCATCTGGTGTAACATCCAGTTTACGAACGCGAAACCGCTGTACATAGCCAGCTTTTACCGTCCACCTAGTAACCGGAAACAAGGCTTAGATGAACTTCACCAATCTTTGTCCAAACTGTTGACTAAACATCGACGTAGCCACCCAAACATCATCATCGGAGGCGACTTCAACCTCCCTGACATCAACTGGGCATCATGCACCACGTCAAAACCCCCTACTGCGAGCTACCACCAGCATCTACTGGACCTCTTGCTCGAGCATTCTCTGATGCAACTCGTCAGGGACATTACACGGCCAGAGTCTAGCAACATCCTGGATCTCGTCATAACCTCCAATCCTGGACTGGTGTCAGAGGTATGTGTCCATCCAGGCATCTCGGACCACAATATAGTGTCATTTACCTTCTCGGGTAACCCAAGAACTGCTCCCAAGCCACCAAGGAAAGTATTCTAGTTCCACAAGGCGGATCAGAAAGGGCTCAAGGATTCTGTCATCCCCAGAACTCAACTCTGTCAATGAAAACTGGACCACTATATAACATTTTCTCAACAACTGCATGTTAGATTATGTTCCATCTAAAATGACAAAGATCAGATTTGACCTCCCTTGGATTAATCCCAGCTTGAAAAGGCATATGCGGAAGAGGGACAGTCTCTTCAAAAAAGCACGAAGTCATCCCAGCACCTCATCGTGGCACGCATATAGACAGTACCGCAACAAAGTTGCCAAACTAGTAAACCATACACACCAGGAATACATCAACAACGTGATTGGAAACAGCCTCACTGACAACCCCAAGTCTTTCTGGTCTCACGTGAAACTCAAACACTCTGAGAACATCGGAATTCCTCCTCTACGCAAAGAATCCAAGCTGTACGCCTCTGACAAGGACAAGGCAGAATGTTTGAACTCGTACTTCCAATCTGTCTTCACAGAGGAACAACATCAGCAAGAGCACATGCATGGGCCTTCTCCTTACGGGAACATTGGTCATCTTCATGTCCATCGTCCTGGAATTGTGAAGCAACTATTGCAGCTCAACCCAGCGAAGGCAAGAGGAACCAGACGAGTTACCACCCAGACTCCTGAAACTGATCGCCCACGAGATTGCTCCAGCCTTGGCTTTCTTGTTCCAGCAAAGCCTTAACACCGGTGTCGTCCCTACACCATGGAAACAGGCTTTTGTAACACCCATCCACAAGTCGGACGATAAATGCAATCCTTCCAACTACAGACCAATCTCGCTGACCTGCATCTGTTGAAAAGTGATGGAGCATGTTGTCCTGAGCCACATCTCCAAACATGTATCATCTAACAACATCCTGAAAGATGAACAGCATGGATTCAGGCAGAAGCTCTCCACTACAACTCAACTCATATCAGCTACACACGACTGGGCACATACCCTTCAAAGGAGAGGTCAACCTGATGTTGTCTTCTTGGACTTTCGGAAGGCGTTCGATCGTGTCCCCCACCAACATCTTCATACCAAACTACAACACTATGGTATTACTGGAGACACATCTCGCTGGATAATGTCACTCCTTTCAAACAGGCAACAAGCAGTAACAGAAAATGAATCAAGACCATCTTGCAGGGCAGTAACATCTGGTGTACCCCAAGGATCGGTGATCGGTCCAACCCTGTTCCTGCTTTACATCAACGACATCACTGAAACCATCCAGTCCAGAATGCGCCTGTTTGCAGATGACAGTGTGATCTACCGTGACATATCATCCGAAGAAGACCACGGTATCTTACAACAAGACCTACACACCTTGGCAGATTGGTCCACCAAGTGGCTCATGGCATTTAACATCAGCAAATGTGCTAGCCTCACCATCTCCAGGAAGCACAAGCCTAGTATCCATGAGTACTACCTGCACAATGAGACCATCCCAAGGGTAGAGCAATACAAGTACCTAGGAGTTACGGTTTCAAAGGACCTTCGTTGGCCTTCTCACTGCCAGACCATCCTGCACAAGGCCAACAGAACCCTAGGACTGCTGCGGCGAACCCTGTCCACATGCTCGAAAGAAGTGAAGAACAGGGCATACTTGGCCCTTGTACGCCCCCAACTTGAGTATGTCTCCAAAGCTTGGAACCCGTACAACTCCACTTCAATTCAAGGGATAGAGCGAGTGCAGAGAGCAGCAGCCCGCTTTGTGCATCAGGACTACCGTGCTGTTCAAAATTCACCATGCACTTGTTAGCATCTCACCTCCAGTCCTCATCGTACCAGCCTTGTACTTTGGAAGAAACGACCACATCCTCAAATACTCAATACCACAAGCCACAATAGACCCCTACAAATTCTCCTTCTACCCACGATCCATCCGAATCTGGAATCAATTACCAAGCATAGCAGTCAACTCAACATCTGTGACTGCTTTCCAGAAGGCTGCCCTACCAGCTTTTAGATGCATGCAGCCTCCGGTGGGATCCAGGATGCTGTAGATCACAGCCTGGTTTTTACTTTCACTTAAACACTCCATTTCTTATTGTATATAATGGACATTCACCTACACTGTAAATAACCTCACTTTTCACGTCGGCCATTGACGTCACATCACTTACCTAGTCATCCCAGTTTAGCTTCCCCAGTGAGCTGCTATAGGGATTATCTCTTCAAGGTTCAAGGTGTAATGATGCGATGTGTTTTGTACCAGTGGTATAGCAGTATGCATTGATGACTATGTGTGTGTGTGGTGTGGTGTGGTGTGCGTGTGTGTGTGTGTGTGTGTGTGTGTGTGTGTGTGTGTGTGTGTGTTTGTGTTTGTGTGCGTGTGTGTGTGTGTGTGTGTGTGTGTGTATGCGTTCGTGTGCATGTGTGTGTGTGTGCTTGCGCGTGTTTGTGTAAATATGTGTGTGTGTGTTTGTGGGTATGCGTGTGCACGCATGTGTTTATGCATGTCTGTGTTTGTGTGTGTATGTGTGTGTGTGTGTGTGCGTGTGTGTGTGTCTGTGTGCGTGCGTGTGTGTGCTTGTGGTTGGTGGGTGGGGACCTACTATAATTCAAGTACAGTAGAGTAAATATTCTGTATCATTTACACCCTTGTTATACTATTGTCAGTGAACAACTCAGTACTGACAGTACAAATATTTCTGGCAAAAGGCGCTAAATCCATTATTTCTGGCAAAAGGCGCTAAATCCAAACAAACATAAAATATGAAAAATTATATAAAATACAAGCTGTATGCAGGATTTTTTCTAACTTGCATTTGAATATCCTTTAGTAGTAGCTCTTCCACCTGTACTATAGATTTGATGAATAAACAGAGTCAAATGTGGGTAATTAAAAAACACTGATTTTCTCGAAAGAAACCGGAGTGGATTTAGCGGCTTTTTGTTGAAATTTATCGACAATATCCTTACTGATCAACCAGACTCGGGAATCATCATCATAGGATAATTTCAATCTGGATGTGCAACACATTAAACGCGCAAACTCTTCGAAATGTTATCGCGAGATCCGTTTCATAACTGGAGATCATCGCAGCCCTCATCGAAACATAGCTGTTGGCGACATAGATCAGGCAAATCACAAGGCCGTAGCGTAGCGGATGCCATGAGTGCCAAGTTTGCATCAGTGGCGCAAAATCTCCACCCCCTCGATCAATCTGCACTCCAGGCGTATTTACCATCGTGGCCCACACGAGAAATACAACCCTGGGAAGTCTACCACCAACTCCGCACAATCAAATCTCGAAAAGCAAACGGCCCTGACATCATCTCTGCCAGACTCATACGCACATTCGCACTAGAACTCTCTGTCCCGCTCACGCACATCATCGGCGCATCATACTCCCAACATAAAGTTCCTCAACAGTGGAAAAGAGCCAACATCATTCCTACCCCAAAATCATCAACTCCAACGATTGACGACCGAAGACCGATCGCATGGACTGATCATTTTGTCAAAGTAGCATAACATTTTATAGTTTAACGGACACTCACTACAGCAGATGAGTAATTCGCTCGACGTTCGACATTACGGAAACATCAAGGGGTCATCAATAACACATTGAGTGATTTCAAGTTCGGTGTTGGGCTGGTGTTAGAGTGGTGTTACTCCAAGAGCTGCTTAAATCGAGCTCAAAATCAGCTGTTCGGTTTGGGAGAACCGATACCGATAGTGCTATCGATATCTAAACACCGCCCTAACACCAGCGAAAAAGAACAAAAAGGGTTTAAAATGCCGACGAAAATGCCGAAACCCTTTTTCAAATCATTTCAATCATTACGTTTATGATACTGCTGTTCATAATTCAGGGTAATCTGAGACGATAATATGCAGTTCTGTCAGTTAGTAAATGTAAAATCATACCATTTGCATTATTTCTTTTGTTATTAGAATAATTCTAAAGACGTGTCACGAGTGTCAGGCGCGAATTTGAATATTGATTTGCAGCTGAACAGTGCTATACGCAGCGGAACATTCACTACGCATTACGCCAGAAGTTGCGGCGTTCTTAGTCTGCGCGTGGCCGTTAACGGCGTTGTATGTGCATGCATGAGTGAGTGAGTGAGTGATCAGAGTGAGTTAATAAAACAATGATTGAATTAAATAATTTATAATTATACTAGTTAATGAATCGGGTCAATCTATCAATCAATCATTTATTCTAACAACCAATCAACCAATCAATGAGTGAGTGATCAGTAATATAATATAGTGAGTTAATAAAACAATGATTGAATTAAATAATTGATAATTATACTAGTTAATGAATCGGGTCAATCTATCAATCAATCATTTATTCTAACAACCAATCAACCAATCAATGAGTGAGTGATCAGTAATATAATATAGTGAGTTAATAAAACAATGATTGAATTAAATAATTTATAATTATGGTGAATGAATCGGGTCAATCTACCAATCAATCAATCAATCAACCATCAATCAATTCAATCAATCAATCAATCAATCAATCAATCAATCAATCAATCAATCAATCAATCAATCAATCAATCAATCAATCAATTTAATTTAATTATTTGACACATGGTCACGGAGCTAGCTACTTGACTACCGAAGTAGTTAATGGTACGGTAGGACTTTTTCTCGGTCGATTACCCTCCGAAACATTTTATTTTATTTTTATATATTGTTATTAAACCGGCCAGGAGGTTGCAAAAAAGGTCTGTCTATATCTAGCTATATAATATAGTCTTATCTAGTTTATTCCAGTTTATTTCTGACTAGGTCTAGGGCTAAGCCTACTGCCTACTGCCCTGGGCCTATGCCCAGGCGAAGCCAGGCAAGCACGGCAGCATGATATCACTATCAGTACCAATATATAGAACTAGAGTAGTCTAGTCAAGACCGTAATTGTAATAGCGTCAGTCAGTGCAGTGCAAGTGGAATAAACAGAGTCAAATGTTTGCTTTATGGCTGCCTAAAACACTAAGTCTATGACTGTCTGAGTGAAGTCTTTAATTAGGCTTAGCCTAGCCCTAGGCTAGGCTAAGTAAGGATTAGCCTTAATTAATAGGCTAGCATGCCGGCCACGGGGGCTAGGATGATGCTAAATTGTTAGCCTTAATCTTACTCGATCTTAGACTTAGCTTAGCCTTAGCCAGCCCCAGGGGCAGGGGCCATGACTCCAGGAGTATGCTATGCTTAAGTTAAGAGTAAGACATATCTAGACTAGGCCTATCCGGCCTGTCTTGACTAACTAGTTATCCTAGGACTATGCCTATAAGTCTAGAACTAGTAGACTAGGCTACTACATCTACTAGATAGTACTAGAAAAAGATAAGTAATAAAGTAAGTACAAAATATTAATAGTATTAACTTCTGCTAGTTCTGGCTAATTAACGAGTTAACATCTGCATGTTACTAAAAATTAAAATAGCTTGAGTTTGACATATCATATTAATTATTATGACTTACAGTTACACAGAAAAGGATGGACACAGCACAGGACAGGTCCATCAGAGGCTACATCTATTTTCAGCAAGCTGGTGATGTATTAAAACTATTAACTATGATTGAAGTCTGTGTAAAATAAAAATCCACTTGGTCTCGAAGGCGAAGCGAAGTCTATTTTTTTTAAATATTATAGCTGCATAAATTGTGCATGCATTATTACGTTGTTTGTTTACGTTATTTTGGCGTACCGGTACGTGCAATTACCATAATTTGTTATGACCTAATTAATTACCATAAATTAGACTCAAGATCAGACTCGTATTGGTTGTTTATTGATCTTAATAATGTATCCCCAAGAAATGTATCACTAGTATTGGCTTACAAAAATAATAACCCTCAATTATCATTTATGTTTGGATTTTTAAACTAAATATTCAAGAAGACGGTAAATCTAGGTAATTTATAGACCGTGTGTTATCGATATTATTTTGCAAACACAACACAAGTATTCAATTCATATTCTAAATTAAGATCGACTAGCCTACGTCATGATTAATTCATTGATTTGACGTTCACACTAAATCATTGGCGGCGGGGGAAGAGGGGGGGGGGGGGGGGCTGGTGGCGGTCACTTGACAAATGAACGAGGGTCAATTTGATAACATTATTAATGATACATTTTAAAAATATACCACAATCTACTACTTTAGAACTATACTAATTCTTCTTCTACTACTAGTACTCTATTATAGTACTAATGGAAAGAAAAACACTTTTCAGTTATTTTTGTGTCTAGCATCACTTTGTTTAATTGCCTAATTTTTTTTGTATTTATCTTGTACGGTACGTTGGTTTATTTTTAGTTGGATCGTCAACCCAAGCTGACTATAGACTCAAAACCGTCTTCGAATTAATTGGTTCATTAATCGTTTCCATTAATTCTAATCAATTATGAATTCATCGTATAAAATACTTCTGCTCTAACACTGCACTAACACCGAACTTGAAATCACCATTTCTTAAATCCCTAGGGGCTAGTGTTAGTGAATGGGAAATTTGTACGCAAATCCTTAACACCAGCCATGAAGCTCAGTTCAAGCAGACGACATTTCCATAAAATTACAACACCAGCCACCGGAAGTTGCAAAATTCCAGAGGTCAACTCCTAACACTGCAAGAGTTCAAGTTCGGTGTTTAGGCCGGTGTTAGTGTTTATTAAACACTAACACCAGCGTTAAACACCAAACTTGAAATCACTCATTGTCTGATCGACATATTACACACACTGTTCTCACACACCGACAAGCCAGGGACGGCATATTCGATGCTTCTTAGCGATTTCTCAAAAGCTTTCGATCACATTGACCACACCGCTGCGATCACCAAACTACTATCGATGGGTGTCGATGGTGCACTCATAGCCTGGATTAGCGATTTCCTTTCAGACCGTCAACGATTATTTACTAATTCGCAGGCTCAAACGGAAATAAATTCTTTCCTATTTAACCTGCCGTGTGTTAGAACTATGTTAGTACACATATAATCTGTATTACCTTTTGGGGAGCACCGAACTTCAGCGACGAGCACTAGACGGACGAAGCATGTCTTTGTATGGCATGCCATGTTGCATACCGGAGGACTTACCAGAGTCCAGGTAGGCATCAGGGGAAGTAACCCCTGTCAAGACCTGTGTTCTAATCAAGAAAACTGTGTTATTATTATGACATGCGATCAACTATGTGTGTACACACCCAATATCCATCATACCATGATTATTTACTAATGGGAATCATGCCACCTCATGCACTGCATCACCGGCGTCACGCTCCAAGTGAACAAACACATAATAAAATAAACCAATCGAATTCATGAATCATGTCAGTGATGTCCAATTTATTACAAAAGTAAATGCATGCCGAAGATTGACACCGTAAACCAAAACAAGGCAACATCAATACATTAACAACGTATTGAAGAACATATAAGTCATGTCTATCAATCCCCACTACATTGACAGAACTGAACCATAACCTCCTCTCAACTCACCCATCACTATATTATAAATGCATACATTTATGAATTTATTAAATGCCGTCTAGCTTGCCCATCGTCAAATAAGGTCAATTGCGTCTCACGCCCACGTACTCAACGTGTATAACTCCCGTGAGCGCTCAAGCATGAGCGCCTCCCATTAACATAAATTCCAACCCACTTTAGGTACCAATACGAAATTATAGTGTTATACGGTGGTGAAACATCAGACTGGTCACAATGTGAACGCCGGTGTTCCCCAAGGAACCAAACTTGGTCCTGCTGTGTTCCTGGCCGTTATTAATGACGCTGGTTGCCACCACAAACATACACGTATTCAAATACGTGGACGACCTAACGATCATCGAAACGCATAGCACTCGCGATGAATCCAGCCTTCCAGCTGTTCTCGAACAGTTACGTAACTGGTCAACACAGAACGAGATGCGCCTTAATCCGAAGAAGCGCGCGATCGTGAACATTTGTTTTGCTCGAAGAAAACCTTAACCCATCACACTCTTACTGAATGACGTCACGATTCAACGTCATGAAACCATCAACTACTCGACATTTTCTTTCAGATGAACCTAACATAAGATTCACACGTCACGTGTGTTGTGAAGCGAGCCAACAGCCGTCTATTCATGTTAACCCTAAAAAGGCCGGGCGGCGAATTTGCGTTTCCCAAACCATTTAGCAAATCCTTGTGAATTAGCAATTTGGTCAGAGACCACGCATACCCGAAATGTCCGACTTGTATAAATTCGAACATTTTATAGTCGAGTGCCGAAAGAATAGAATAGCAAATTCAAAAAACATTGTACCAAGGTAGGATTCGAACCAGGGATCTCTAGCGTATCAGTCTGACTCTCTATCCACGAAGCTATTTCGATTTGCTTGGTTGGTGAGGGTTTTTAAGGGTATATAATAGTACCTAATACTAAGCCTAATGTTGGTGGCTATAGGCATAGACTTACAACATATGTTGTAAGTCTATGCTATAGGTCAGATTTCGTGGCGATAGGTCAGATTTCGTGGCTATAGGTCAGATTTAGTGGCTATAAGTCTATTTATAACTCGAATTGAATACGTGCGCTTTGGTCTCCATTCAAGTCGCCCCATTCAAATTAAACGGGCATATCTAATGCGTTAGTGCCATAGCTGAATGGTTTTGGAATCACAAATTCGCGGCCGGTGGCCATAGCATATTCTGTCTCCACGGATAGCCTGTCCCTGCCGCAGGATATCCTGACGGATTCGTCAGCTTGTCCTAGGATCAGCTGACTAGGGACGTATTATTCTGTATAACGTTGGCCCGTCGAAGCATAATCAGTCTGTCGGATACTGTGTCCCCATTTGGTTTATGTATAACACATTTCGGTGACCTTTGGATATTTCTATTGTAATTTATATACCGTAGTGGCTATAGAGAACTCGGCTAGTCACACATAGTTTCAAGTTTCAAGTTTCAAGTTTATTTATTTATCTTTGTTATATAACACACATTACAAATATGTCATGAACATAGCAAATTAACAAAATATGGCGTTACAATAGAAAGATGAGGTGACCTTGGTTGAAAGCAGAGCTTGTGGAATTAAGGTCCCTCGTGTGTATCTTATGGGTATGTCCAGATAGACAAACTCATCAAATAAAAGTACTACATGCATTAAAATGCTTACAAACTAAACTAACTAATGAACTGAAAAAGATATAAACATAAATAAGTGTGATAAAATCTACTGACTACTAAATAATGACTATTTACAGGAAAAGCAGGAAAATACTACGAGTAACAGGACAGAATACAAGGTAGTGGGAGAGAGAGGGGGAATACAGACTGAAACACAGACAGAACAAAACAAGACAGACAGATGATTTGAGAAACAGGAGTAGAATTATAAGTAAGCAGGCCTATTTATAGCAAATAATTTTCCTACATTATACATAATGATTAAAAAAAAACTATGAATCTAGGCAATATCGACTCAAAAAAAGTAACTTCAGTTTGCGCTTAAAAACATAAGTACTGACAGATTGCGCTATTCTTGGTTCAAGGGAGTTCCAAAACCTAGGTCCAGTGCACCCCAATGTCGTCAGGGCGAATTGCGTTCTAACAAGAGGAAAATTATATGCTTGCGCGTGTCGTGTAGAATAATTATGAACTTGGTTATTTTTCTTAAATATTCTGGCCAAGGCTACTGGCAGCAAACCTGCATTCAAATCATACATAAGAGCTCCTAGTTGTAAATAATAAATATCTTCAACTTTCAAAACACTACTATTATTAAAAAGGACATCGGTATGTGCAAGATAATGAGTATTACAAACAATTCTTATTACTCTTTTCTGTACCAGGAGTAGTTTTTCAAGTTGAGATTTAAATGAGTTACCCCAAGCTAGTACACCATAGTTTAAATATGGCAAAATTAAAGTTGTATGTAATATATGTAAAATACTTTGAGGGAACACAGATTTCAATTTATAGATTACACCAGTATTTCTTGACAATAATTTACAAAGTTGACTAATATGGTGCTTCCAATTTAAATGTTCACCAATAAACAGGCCAAGAAATTTAAATGAAGGTACCCTTTCAATTTCGGGTGCGGTTCGTTATTCCGAAGGTTCGTTATTCCGAAGGTTCGTTATTCCGAAGGTTCGTTATTCCGAACACGCAAATTTCCTATACCTGAGTGTTCGTTAATCCGAAAATGAAATGGGGTTCGTTAATCCGAACATTTGTTGCATTATTTCGAAGGTTCGTTATTCCGAAGGTTCGTTATTCCGAAGGTTCGTTATTCCGAAGGTTCGCTATTCCTAAAATGAAATCGGGTTCGTTATTCCGAAGGTTCGTTATTCCGAAGGTCCGTTATTCCGAGGGTTCGTTATTCCGAAGGTTCGCTATTCCTAAAATGAAATCGGGTTCGTTAATCCGAAAATGAATTTGGGTTTGTTATGCTATAATTTCATATAAAGAGATAAAATAAACTTAAATGTTTGATTGGTCTGGCCAAGGGAGGGAAAGGGGGAGAGGTATGCTTAATGCAGGCTGTAAATTAAATAAACAAAACACAAACTATAGTATTATAACAAGCCCGATTTAATTTTCGGAATAATGAACCCGATTTTATTTTCGGATCAACGAACCTTCGGTATAACGAACCTTCGGAATAACGAACCTTCGGAATAACGAACCTTCGGAATAACGAACCTTCGGAATAACGAACCTTCGGAATAACGAACCTTCGGAATAACGAACCCGATTTTATTTTCGGATCAACGAACCTTCGGAATAACGAACCTTCGGAATAACGAACCTTCGGAATAACGAACCTTCGGAATAACGAACCTTCGGAATAACGAACCTTCGGAATAACTGAACCTTCGGAATAACGAACCTTCGGAATAACGGACTGTAACCTCAATTTCAACACCATTGAACATTACATTTCCAGGCAATATACTCAAGGAATTACTAAAGAGCATATAATTAGTTTTTTTTTTAGATTTAAAGACAGCTTATTTGCATGAATCCACAAAGTCACATTAGTCAACTCAGAGTTTATAGTCTGTAAAAGAGTTTGAGGATTTGTGTGAGAGAAAAATACACTTGAGTCATCTGCAAATAAAATGAATGATAACATCTCTGAGGAAAAATGAAAGTCGTTTATATACACAATAAACAAAAGCGGGCCTAGAAGGGATCGCTGTGGGACCCCACAGGTGACGACCCGCATACCCGAATCAATTCCATTCAAAGAAACAAACTGTTTTCTATCTGTTAAGTAGCTCCTAAACCAATCTAATGCTGTTCCCCTTACACCATAATGGCCCAGTTTATTCAATAAAATATCATGATTAACAGTATCAAAAGCTTTAGAGTAGTCTAAAAAGACACCAACAGTATGCATGCGATTATCTAAGGCACTGGATATCTTTTCCACTAAATGTAAAATTGCATGAGTTGTTGTGTGTTTTTCACGAAAACCAAACTGAAAATTTGACAAAAAATTAACATTCTTTAAAGGGGTAGTTTAGTTTTGGTAGAGAGGGCGCTGCAGATCACAATTTTTTTGTGAGGTAATGAAAAACTGAGTGTCGAATTTGCGAGAACATGCAATTTTAATGGCAGAATAAACTTTATTTGGTCAAAATCGGCCCAGAAACGGCTGAAATGTCAATAAATAAACCCCTCAAAAAAAGTTCGGAAACTCAAGTTTGATCGATTATATCTATTTTATTAAGAAATCATAGTGGTTATATTTGGTATCACTTGAAAGGGTGTGTATACCTCTTTAAAATGACACCAAATTCGTAAGCATCACGAGCACGAGGTATGCGCAGTATACTTGAGAATGTGGGAAAGTCAGAAGTGAAATGTCACAAAATGCGCCAACAAACTTCAGTTGGAAGGTCTGACACCCATATCACGGTCTTTCTCAAGTTCAAATTCTTTCGACGATGAATATCTTGACAATGAAGAGATGCTGTTGAATACGGTATCAGAAAAAGCCTGTTTAATTATCTTTCCAATGACACCTCACTTTGATTATTATGAAAGCCGGGTAGGTACAATTAAGGTGAATATTTGGGAGGATCGACAGCAAAATGTAAGCAAAATGCATTTGATTGTGTGAAATTGAAGGCGTTGCATCCAAAAACGACTTTTGTGGGGATATCTTAGTACTTTACTTTACATAATCATTATGAAATTCAACATTATGTTAAAGCGTGTTAATTTGTCAATGACATAATGCCCCATTCATAGTGGTTATGTGCTTGAGGTGTGTGTAGTACCTCTAAATGTATGGGGCTCAAAATGACACGTTGCTAGGTCGACTTTCTACCGTTTGATACGTGGTTAAAGGGCATACCTACACGGTCGAAGAGGGCGCTAATATGCCAGTTCTGGCCAGTTTGCGTAGGTTTAGAGAAATTTGAAGCATCAAGTTTGTGAGTTTCCTGTATTACACACTCACATTCAGCATAATCTTTGCAAATGAGACATCATATTAAAGGTAAATTAACGAGCTTTCCGATAGTGCAAAACGTAATGATGATAGAGTTATGATTAATACAACAATATCTTACCGGAATCTTGAAACAAGAAGCCATGGTCTTAAATTCATAGCATTTATAGACCCCCATATCCGGTTTTACTGCACACACCCCAATAGCATAATTATTACAGGTGAGACATGATTTTAAAGAAAAATAAACACGCTTTCACATGATACTAAATTTACTGATGATTATGCAATTTAAAACCCTAAAACATCCCTCCAATAGTCGTTTTTCGATGCAACGCCTTCAATTTCACAAAAAGAAATGCATTTTGCAACATTTCCCTTTCGGCCCTACCCATGTTCAGCTGTACCATACTTAACCTGTTAATAAAATTGTTACGGACATAACCGTATTGAAAAGATAGACACATGGGCTTTAAAATGATACCAGACTTGATAAGTTTAAATCATTTTAACACGCGACAATCTTCGATACAACTTGAACATTAAAAAATACGGCACAAGAGTCAAATTTCCCAACTGAATACTTTCGGCCCGTTTTGCGACATTTGACTTCTGACCGTCCTCCATTCTGAAACGCACTGCGTATTCCCTGATTTGAAATTAATGACAAATAATGTACCATTTCAAAGGGAAATCATCATGCATTGATAGGCCACTAAAAGGAAAAAATACAATTTGACAATAAAAGTGACACAATCGATCAAAGTTGAGTTTCCGAACTTTTTTTGAGGGGTTTATATATGATCCAATAATTATTTGGGGCCCAAATAATTAGATGAATTTTTCCAAAAAATTAAAAAATGCTTGCACTTTTTCAAAAAATGTCAAAAGCGTTTTTTAAATAGTTGTTGATGATCTCTCTATTTAATCATTATTTTAATAAAACATCACATGCATAATTTTGTATGAAAAATGGTTGAAACCAATGCCTTTTTAGAAATCGCCCTCTTGAGTTGTAATGGCTCTTTTTTCATGATAACGGGCTTTTTATTTAGTCGTTTGTAATTTTGTATACCTTTCGAGCATGGTGGAGTTAAAACTATTAGTTTTATAATGTTACTGTCCATGTTTGGTTACTAAAGTTGAGCCCTACCAAAACTAAACTACCCCTTTAAAAATGTTATCGTCCGGGTATACATTAACTTCTCAAGAATTTTAGAAAATGAATTTAACAAAGAAATAGGACGATAATTATTTAACATAAGGGCATCACCCTTTTTAAAAATTGGTACAACCTTGCAATTTTCATTCTCATGGGTACAACACCAGTGGTTATTGATAAATCAAATATGTGTATGAGGGGTTGTACAATACCTACAATTACATTTTTTATCAATTCATTTGTTACATAGTCACAACCTGGACTTTTCTTATTCTTCAAAAAATGAACAATATCAAGCAATTCTTCTACAGTCGTTGGCATTACAAATAAACTATTATGAGTACGGTTTCCTAAAAAGGATTGAAATGTTTTCCGAGACTCTGGAATATAACGTGACAAATTATGGCCAATATTACAAAAATATTCATTAAATTTGTCTACAATAATTTCCAAATCATCAATTATATTTCCATCAACATTTAATTTACTTACATCAGACGCTTTCTTCTTTGACTTAAAAACATTCCTTATCACTTTCCATGTCCCTTTAATATTATGATGTGTTGCCTGAAATTGAGCGAAATAATACTGCTTCTTAGAAGCACGTAAAACGGAAGTAAGAGTATTCCGATAAATACTATTTTTCCTATGAGATGATTGCGATTTGCTTATCTTATACTTATAGTACAACTTATTTTTCCTATTTATTGACCTCAATATAGAATTGGTTATCCATGGCAACCGAGGGGTTGTTCTACGATTCTTACTATTACATTTACATAAAGGTACATTTTTATCATACAACAGAAAGAAAGTATTCAAAAATTTATCATATGAGCTATCAACGTCATTATCACGTAATACTTCACTCCAATCAGTTGCTAGTAACTCGTCTCTTAATTTAGCAATACTGGTAGGATTACTTTTCCGAACATATCTATTACTCGAAGTATTACAAATATTTCTACCGAATGACACCTTCGCATATACTGGAAAGTGGTCGGACAAATCTGAAATGATAATACCCGCATCAGGGAAAGGTCGTACATTAGTAAAGATGTTATCAATGAGAGTAGACGAAGTGTCCGTAACTCTAGTAGGTTTAGTAATTAAAGGCAATAAAGAGAAAGATACACACATATTAAAAAAGTCACGCACGTTTACATTCCCATCGTGCTGAAGAAGATTAATGTTACAATCGCCCATGACAAAAACTGTTTTATTTAAAAATATTGAGTTTGACAACACAGATTGCATTTCATTAATAAACAAATTCACATTACCCTGTGGCGGTCTATAAACGACCCCAATTATAACATTCCGCCTGCCAGGAATAAACAATTCTACAAAAACACTTTCCATTAAATCAGTCATTACATTAACTTCATTTATAGTGGGGCAGATAAGTGCTAAAACCCACAGAAATCGTTCAAATTGTCATACAAGCATGTAAATCGGCATGTGTATTTCCATTGGTCCACTTTTATGGAAACAACATTGAGCCAAACAAAATTCCAACATGGCAGCCATTTTTCAAGATGGCCGCCAAAAAGCTACTTTTTGTAATAAAAGTCGATATGGTAGGTCATTTTCAATAGTCTAGGAGTCGATTCCCATCATAACTGGTCAAAATAAACCAAATATGACTCATAGATACCTACCATGTGACATAAGTAAAAGTTCTACTCGGAGTCGAAATGTATAGAAAACAACGAAATTCAATAAGATACTCCGTGGAAAGATTTTTAAGGTGATATTTCGGCCATAGGCCTTTGTCAAACTGACAAATTTTAATTCATAAATGCATCAAAAAAAAAAAAGAAGTGTATCCAAGGACGCCAAATTGTTATGACGCGCAAAGCGCGGCAAAAGAATATACGTCATAAAGAGGGGAGAAGGGGGGGGGGGGGCGGGGGGAGGGGGAGGTGTGTGAGAGAAAATGTGGGAAGAGAGGGACAGACAGAGGGGGGAATTAATGAATCGGGAATTAATAGAACGTAACATTCAGTCCATGGGGTTGTATGCAACCCAGGCGGAAGATCATATTCTCCTCCTTCCTCTTCCTTTCGTCATCCGTCCTGAAGCCGGCGACCAGTCCCGAAATTTCGAAGTCGGCAATGCTATGGCCAGCAGAGTTGAAGTGCTGAGCGACCGGGAAACCGTCCATGTTGAGCCAAATGGACCTTATGTGCTCGGTAGTTATATCGGCCATCCGCCTCTTGGTCTCACCCACGTAGATCTTTGAGCATCGTTTGCAGCGAATGGCGTAGATAACGCTCGTAGACGTGCATGTGATGTGGTGTGTTACCCGCCATGATGACGAAGGACCCTCTAGCGTCTTCGTATTGGCAACGTACTTACACGTGTTGCAGCGTCCCCGGTGGCAAGGATACGTTCCCGGGGGTAGGGATTCCCTGGTGGTCTCCGAGCTCAGTCGCGATTTGCAAAGTAGTCCTCGCAGACTCTTGTCCTTCTTGTACGCCACGAGGGGGGGGGGGGGGGGGGGGGGGGTTCTCTGAAGATCTTTTTCATTGTCTGGTCGTTGTCCAATATATTTGTGTTTTCCATGATTGAGGAAACGACCCTCGCTGTGTCGGGATGGTACGTCAGTACCATAGGCACTTTGAGGGGGGTGGGTGGTCTTCTGTCTCAATGCCGTTTGCCTGCTGGTGCCGGTCACCTTTCTGTTGGCCTTCTTAATGATGGTCTCGGGATACCCTCTCCGGTGGAAGAAGTTTGACATTTCGTCAGAACGCGCGCGGAAGTCCTCATCATCGCTGCAGAGTCAGCGAAGCCTGGTAAGTTAAGAGAAAGGGATTGATCGTTTGCAGCTAGGGGATGGCTGGATGAGAAGTTCAGGTAGCAGTGGGCATCGGTGGGCTTATAGTGGACGCTTGTTGAGAGTCGATCTTGATCAAGACGAAGCGAAATGTCCAGGAAAGGCACGGTATCGTCAGAGATGGTGTGCGTGAATCGGAGAGAAGGGTGAAAGTTGTTGAAGTGGTCAATGAGGCCCATGACCTCTTCCTTGGAGCATGTCGCGATACCAACGTATTCATCGATGTATCTCTTGATGATTTCCTGTTCAACAAATCCAACGAACAGGCAAGCGTAGGAAGGACCCATCTTGGTTCCCATGGCATAGGTATTGAAAAATCCTACATGGCGGCCATTTTCAAGATGGCCACCAAAAGCTACTTTTTAAAAATAAAAATAGGCATAGTTCGTAATTTTCAATAGTCTAGGAATCGATTCCAATTATATATGATAAGCAGAAAGATGTACTACATTAAGTAGGCTACACATCCAGTCCTGCAATAATCTAACATGGCAGCCATTTTCCAAGATGGCTGCCAATAAACTGAATATTTAAGTAAACTGGACAAAATTGGTAACTTTCACTGATCTATGGCCGATTATGCTGTGTCGTATGCAGAAACCATTTTTGGTACATATAGACCTATCCAGTGAGATATAGCTCCTGTAAAAATCAAACATGGTAGCTATTTACCAAGATGGCTGGCAGAAATGGCTGGCAGAAAGCTAAATTACCACTTAAAATGGACCCCAATTGCCATTGCACAAAATCCACATTTGCCATGCATTTCTCTCTCTCACCTCCATTGTCCTCTGGTACCAGTTACATCAAACCAGCTTAGGGCATGGAAGTCGGGATGCCTCTTCTATTGGCACAATACATTTATCATGTATTTACATCCATTTCAGGATTGTTCCCGTGCCAGTAGAGGAACGCAATGAATCCCGAGGTTCGACAGGCGGCCCGTACAAAGTAGGAACATACTATACCTGTTTCTTCATGCTAGTACTACATGATTAGCACGTATCCCACTCATCATAGGTCCAGGATTGAGTCACATAGTTTCGAATTGGTATTCTGTTGCTGATTTCTACTTCCATAATGTAAACTGTTTCCTGATGGCAGCGCTACACAATAGTTTATTACTACTGATACTCACCACTTGTTATTAGCAAACTCAGTCGGTTCTCTGTACTAAGTGTCCCTTCGTACATCAAATGAAATGTATCACCTATTAATCTGCTTGGGACCTTTCTTGCTTGTATAAGGCTTCACCTTTTACTTGAAGTTATTGAACATCTGTCCAAACAAATGATCTGTGATGTGATATGTCTTCACGATACTTACCGTGGCAGCGACGTCCACGGCCGAAAGTCAAGGGGTATGAAGCTTACCATCGAGCGACCACGTCGACAATATCGACGAACGAGAACTCACCAGACTCCACATCCTGGTACCACAATGCAGACAGCGACGTGCTGAACGTGGCAATCAAAGGGCAAACGATTTCCTCCATCAACAAGCTAGACAAGGTAGACAGATTGGCTAAATACGCGAGCTCAACAGCATGATCACAGCACGATGTCACATGATCACGATGTCACAGCATATCAAGTAGCAAACTAGCTCTTGAAGAACGAAAAGGCCCTCAAGACAATTAATTCAAACAAACGCAAACTACCTGGATATGATCCAGGGGTACTAGGGAATTAACCTAGTCAGACTAAGAGTGGACAAAACGTGTAGCTCAACCACTGCGAGCTATAGGGTTCCTATGCGAAAACTCGATCGTTCCTTATCCTATAATAGGGAGTTTTCGCTTATGTGAACGAGAACGAGTTTCCCGTCCTAGAACGACCGTTTCAGGGTGGCCCAGAAATAACGGAACGGGGTATTTGCCATTACACAAGATATCCTGGTTGAGGAAGCTAAAATCTAGTCCCAGAGCACAGATCATTTTAGTCTAGGAATCACAGATAAATTTCACAATGTTCATCGACTATCCCGAGAGTTTTATATCCTCCGGACATTCCGTGGATGATCTCTGGACATCTCGCATGATGGACACAGGCCATCTGGACATGTTTCTCTCTAGATTCACTCCAGATGTCATGTAGATTGTCCAAGGCTGAACGTCTCCCAGATATCAAACACTCTGAATGGTATGTGGGCATCCAGAAATGTACCTGTGGACAGATTGCATCTGAAGACAAAAACCTGAAACAATGTGAAAAGCACAGGCCCCCAATCACTAAAATTTCTGAATGATTCAAGCCAAATCCAACAACTTTTGGCTTATAATCTTTCTATCCAAAACCTGAATTCATGCAATTCAAAACTCCGAAGCCATTGGCATTAGTAAAAAAAAACTCACCAATTATTGCAATGAACGGAGTATGAGGCTTCAGTTTGTCACCGTCAATCTTCTGCTTATTGCCGTCAACCTGAAATAATAATGATAATAATTGATCTATATAGTGCAATAACTATGTGGATACATTCTACTGCGCTCCAAGAGCTCTTAAATGCTGACATACATGTAAGTTACATAAGCAAATGATAATTACTGAGATGTTTAGAATAATAACAGATGCAGATAACTGCTGAGGTTTGCCAGAGCAATATCCCATGTCTGTTTCATTGCATGGTAGACACCCTATCACTGCAACAACAGGATAGATGTTGTCACTAGTACAGACACTCTCTCTCTAACCATGTTTCCACTCACTATACTATCAGGACATTGTAAAGAACATGCAGTTATGTACAGCAGTGCATAAGTCTGTTCACCTGACTGGAGTAAACAACAAAATAGCCTTTGTGGATCACATTCCAGATTGAGCAACAAATCTTGAGGTTCTGCTTCCAAATACCAGAATTGCCAGCATAACTCTATATATTATTCATGGAATGCATAGTAACCAGCACAAAACGTGAGTGGATTGTAGCTTTTTACTGAAGGGGTGGTCCAAGGGCTGGCCAACAAATATCAAACTGGTGCGAGCATGTTTTTTATTGGGGAGCAGAACCAGTGATAATTTGCCCAAGACAAGGCTCGACACTCGCACTGGACCGCTGGCCCCAGTGCCAGTGAAATTGCACTTCGGGCCAGCAGATTTTCAACCAGAAAAGGGAAAAACATTATTTCACTGGCCTGACCGGGCAACTGACAAACATAATTAAGTGTGGAGCCCTGATTTGCCCATGAGTCAGGTCATTATGATCCAAGGCAAATAAGAGAAGGGTCATCCATTTAGTTTATAAAAATTGGAGGGGGGGGGGGTCATGAAAATCAATGCCATTTTGCATACTCATATATGTATTTCCTGTAATTATTTATGTGTGAAATGCATACAGTTGGAAGAGGAGGAGTGGTAAAAAAACTTGGTTAACGTTTGTACATAGTAAATGGAGGGCTCCTGGTAAGTGGCTATATACATACTCCGTAGAAGCGGAACAGCCTATCTTCTTCCTCTTCGAAGTAGTGCAGGAGCAGGAAGAAAACACCTTGGCATTGAGGGCCTGTTGATTTTGTCTCCTCCACCGCAGCCTTTATGATGCCAATCCACTGCTTCAGATCCGCAGACTTCTTTTTCTGTGGCCCTAACAATACGTACTCGTATATGCGACTACCCTTGTTCCTTGCGAGAAGCGACTCCTCCATCACAGACTGCGGATTTATTTCTGTGAGGATGTGGAAATGGTTGGCAAGACACTTGTAGGTTAAGAGAAAAGGCCACTCCTTATTGAGTTCAACAACAGGCATGCCACTGCAAATATCTTTGCGCTGGAGACAGTACGTATCAGTCATTAGATCCATCACTTCCTCAGTGTCACCATCTGGTAGCTCTTTCAGATTCTGCAGCTGTTTTTTCTTCTCCATTAGGGCATCAAACTCGTCTCCATTTGGACAGTCTGGCAACCACATGCCCTGTTTGCAGCCATACATATCGAAGTCAGCAGTATTCTCTGTGCTGTCATTTGAAGCTTTTGACTGCAGCACTTCAGCTTTACGTTTGCGAATCTTATGAGTCTCATTGTAAATGCGATTCTCTATTCCAGAGAAGAGAGACTGGTACCCATTGCCCAGTTTGGTTCCTCCAATACCCCTGTCTTCGAAGGAGCAAGGGTATCTGTCACAAATGGTTTTGGCAGCTTTGCGAATGGCTCCACGTTTAGTTACTCCCACTCCCATCATTTCATCACTGACAATTCGCTTAACTTCACGAGTCTCCGAGGCAGTAAGGCACCTCCGACTGGCACACTTTTTCATCACAGTGCGTGGGAATTTATGCCATGGGATGCTGAAATCAGATTTGACTGGTTCAGGAGTAGAGCACGTGCTGGATTCTTCAAGATCGGTCTCGGGAATGGTGGTTATTGAGGACATGGAACTTTCCAACAGAATTTGTTCATCATGATCTGTGCCAGAGGTAGCAGCAAATCCTGAAAAAAATTGTGAACAATTTATAAAACCAACAACATAATAAGAAGCCCAAGGGCCTAGCACTCTGCAGACAGTTAGCTGTGATGGGTAGGATCAATGAGGAATCTAAAGCTAGCAATTGGAGATTGGATCTTCAGGTGATGAATAAAATCCCCCAAAAGACTTCCTTCAAGCCTGGCATCATCAATTATTTGCCCTTCAACAAACTCAAGGAAATTTCACACTGGAATCTTTCATATTGCTGACTGACCACCTGTAGCTAACTAGAAACCTATCAACATGTACCCACCACAAACCTAATACAGTAGAAACTCGGTATAACGAAATACTTTGAGTGCATGGTCCCATTGAATTAAATTTGTTGTATTGTCTCTAACAACTGATATAACGAACACATTTGCCTGGTCCCAGCAACTTATCTCTAGAGAGTTTCCACTGTAGCTACTAACCCCCCCCCCCCCCCCAATTGTTATTCTTGATTTTTATGCTCAATCAAATTTAATACGATTAAGACATGCATTTAAGGAAGCCACATTGTGCTATTTTTTTTTAAATCAAAACATTTAAGGGGCATGAAAGATAACAAATTAATAATTGGTACAGAGTAGCCTAGTTTGGTTCAATCACACCCTAAGTTACAGTTATCCCCAACTCACTACAGAACATCTTATTTTTATAAAGCCCCTTAACCACTTTTACTGATAGTAGGACTGAATAATTCATGTAATGCTTACTTTCAGAAATAGCAGCCAAAAGTTTCCTCCTTTGTAACGGTTTTAGGAAGTGCAGGTCATCCTCTGTAGCATGCTGGAGATCTTCAACTTCATCACACCCAAGTTTCTGAAGTTCAATCTTGATCTCTCGAAGATGTTCATCGTCCAAAGTAGGAAAAACATGTGACAGGATCTGTGCTAACTCAGCTGCCTCCTTGTCCATTGTGCTTTCTGAAATAGCAGACAGAAGTTTAACCACCATCAGGATTAAAATGTAGAATTTGAAATGTTACAGCCACATTTTCCAATTCAATATCTTTCAATCAATTAAAGATAATGGGGCCCCTGTTTATTTCCTGACATTTGATAAATCACCAAACCTGAAGCAGGCATGTCTAATAGAGGTTGAAATCATCACTACTTAAAAATGTAGGAAATGGCATGGCATGGCAGACTAGGAATAAACAAATTATTGTTCTCCACTGCCTTAACTTTTGGCAGGGCGGCTTTACATTTTGACACCCTGCTAAAACCCCCATGGAGAACACTGAAGAAATGGTGGAAAGAGTTCCATTAAGAAGTTCACATGACACTCTGTCTGCAAACCCTTTGGCCTGAATTCACAAAAGAGGTTTAAACCATAAGGGGAGGGTTTAAACCTCCTTCTAGGTTTTCTAAGCATCAAATCAATGTAAACAGGCCCCATGGAAAACGGTGCACTGATCACTGACTGGGCTTTCCCTGTAAAAAAAAAAAAAAAAGCAAATCACATTGCCCATACATGCACTTAATATACAAAATATTTTATCAGATTCAGTGTGCACTTTTAAAAAACCTAGGAGGGGTTTAAACCTCTTTTGTGAATTTGGGCCCCGAGACTGGTGTGAACAATTCTGTGTCATCTAAGAAAATGCTTACAGTATATTTTCTCACTGATAAAACTTACTTTTATGACATATAAATGTAATATTTTATGGGGGCTTATAGGTCACTTTAGGGTTAATTAGTGTACTTCTTGTAGGAAACTCTCACACATTTTTTTACTGACAGTATTGACTTCATTTCAAACAAATTTACCTCACACATCTAAGTTCACTGTTCTTCATCAATGAAACAGATAGAATGCTTCAGGGCAATGCACTTTCTGCGATGAATAGTGTAGGCATGGAGAGGCTGGGTATCTAGAAGTTGCCGTCTGTCAAGACATGTCAAGTTGGATTCAGGTGCTTCATGACCTGATGCTTCAAGTAACTCATACACCCCAAGTGCAGGGTCGTAAGTGCCTCTTATGACCATGACAAGAAAATGGCATGTACCAGAATCGTCACTGCCCAGAATGAATGACTGAATGAGACCAAAGCTCAGATGGAATCTATCAACACCAGTCTGATTGATAATGATATATTCCCCTTTGCAATAATGTATGCCATCAATATCGACCGAGTCAGAGATGTGAACATCACCACCATTATGCACCCCACATTTCTCCACAGCAGAATTCAAAGAATGAGGATACAGATGTGAATAGAATGGAATAGATCTTTCAGCTGAAATACCAATACTGAAATACTGGCCATGTCTACAATAGGCTTGCAGAAGCTGATGCTTTTCAGCTAATGATTTGGTAATATTGATGAAATTGGCACAATGGCGAGCGTGAGATTTTAAGTAAGAATGCTTACTTTCAAACCTCATGGTCCATGCTCTGATCAATGGACCACACTTCAGGATCAGCTCTGGATAGTGTCGCAGGTAGTGGTGTTTTGGTCTAAGTTTGACCAAAGGAAATGCTTCTTTTCTATCCAACAAATACTCATCAATCAAAGACCTAAGAGACAAGACTTGCCCACGTGAGAGTCTTTGGGAGCAAACAAACTGAACTATCTCTCTAAGGCGCAATATCAGTTGCCAGGAGTGATCTTCTGGATCCTGAACAACATCGTGTAGAAAGAATGGAAGATTTCTCAAAAGGCACCAGTTCTCAACAGCATGGCCTGATATTTTTTCACCTGAACTACTAATTTCTGGGGGTTTATCATTTGCATCAAAACCTTTCAACTGAGTCCTTTTCATGGTCCTATTCAGATATTCATATGAGAACCATTTTTTCTTCACTAGGTCCTTAATGAATAGTGCCAAATCATATCGAACAATGCCTTCAAAGAGGTCATGGCCTAAGCAAGGTGGCAAGCCCGGATTACATACATGAAAATACCTCAAGCTATTGAAGACGGACACCTTTTTAATTCACTTGAATGGCCCTTCATGGTTTTCAAGGTTGGTGATGGCTGCCTCATAATTGTCAGCTGTTCTAAGTTCTGCATCATTGAGAGGGTTTTCTTTGAACTCGGCTTGTGTGATCAGACAAAATCGGCACATGTAAGGATGTGAAGAGAAGTTCTCACAAAACCCCCCAATACAATGGCTACCCAAATTATCCCCAAGAATAAAGAGAACAGAAGTGGGTACATTTTGCTTGCCTCCAATTTGTATTCCATTTTCCTCTAGATCCTGCAAGTCAGACACCATCCGCTGAAAAACCACATCCATGCCAAAGTATTTAAAGTCCTTCTCTCTGCAGAGAATCACCAACTGCATTGGTTCAACTTTAGACCTATTCTGAGGGAGTAAATTCCCAAAAGTTGCATAGACTGCCAGAATTTTGTGCTTATTTTTGGCTGATCCTAAAGGATTGACAATCTCAAAAGCATCCTGGTAAAGAAGAATAGGCACTGCATCAGAATGGTTTCCAAACAGTTCATGTTTTTGGAAAACCTCTCCACTATGAAAATCTTCATAAATGTCACTGGCAACATTTGGTTTCATTTCGTATTGCTTCTGCACTGATGAATCTTGAAAGAAGGACTCAACTGTCTCTCTTATGGGGACATACTGATAATGCCTTTCTAAATTTTTCCCATCTTTACCTAAACGTACCGATACTGGGGCAATACAATTCAGATGTTCCTTGTAGAATTTCTTTCTGCAGTGATTTGACCTCAAAGTGCCATCATGACTGTTGTGCACTAAGTGAAAGAGATCACTACTGAAAACTTCGTTGACTATTTGGGGGATTCGTTCAAGAGCTATGCCCTCTTCTTCAAGGGTTTTTTTCAATTGCAGCTGCAACTGTTCTTGGCTAATATCATGGAAATTGCAAACACCTGTAACAATTTTCTGTAAAGTGGACTGGGGTATATGCTGCTTAGATTCGAGCCCCAAATAAAACAAAGCCACACTTTCCAGAAAAACATCATCAGACAAACTTTCATCAGAAGGTTCATCTTCCCCAACTGCAGGAAGTTGCTGCTGCATTTCCACGTTGTTGCCTTCAGTGTCTATGTTGCAATCATCAGTTGTGCACTCCACAGAGCCAGAGGGAGACATGACAGAAGAACCACTTTCTGTGGCTGAATTGGACATCGCTCGTTTAGCGGGATGAATACGAGACAAATGTGAAGTCAAGGAAGATATGACCCTATACTCAGAAGTGCAACCTTTGAAAGGGCATGTAACCACAGCTCCATTCTTGATGTGTTCCTTTAGGTGAGCCAGCAACACACTGTACTGCTCACAAGGCATCTTACAGTGAGTGCAGGTTAAATTCACCAATTCATCCTCCAAGCCCACTTGCCCAAGTTGACCAGCATTGGGACATTGACTAGAACTGCCGGGATCTGATGTTTTCTCAGTGATACTTTGGCTAACCCTATAGTTGGAGTGGTCTCGCGAGAGATGCGAAGTGAAGCTTTCATAAACCTTAAATACTCTGGTACAGCCAGGCACACCACAGGGGAAACTGGTCTTATTAATGTACCTATGAATAGCATAATGGTGAGAATAATTTTTTGGTGAGTTCGATCTGTAATGGCAGCGACGACACTTGAACATGCTTACAAGGTAAGGACACAGCTACTGATTAAAATTTTAGGAAGCATACAGGGACCCAAGGAAGCACACAGATACCTGCAAGTGAAAGAGAAAACAAATGTCAATTTTTATTTTTTAATAAGGGAATTTGCAGAAGACCACCCCCATTTATAATCCACGGCCTAAACCATCCAAGTGATTGCGACCAATCCCATACCTGCCAACATTTGAAATTCAGAAATCTGTACCCACTGCGGGGGTCTGGGGGCACAGCCCCCAGCGGGGTAAAGAGGCAGCGCCCTTGCGGGGGTACAGGGGGCAGCACAGCGAAAAAATTAATATTTTTATTTCGGGGGCTCCATTTTCGGGGGCTACTTTTCTAACTTTCGGGGGCTACAAATTTCCAGGCTCTTTTTCGAATTTCAGGGGGCTACTAATAAGCTATAATGCTGTAAGTGATCATTTTATAAGCATTTGATCACAATCCAAATAAAAAAAATTTAAAAAAATGAAAAATCGGAATATTCCAAATAAATCGGAACAGTTGGCAGGTATGCAATCCATGGAAGCTACACCAACACTTCTATAAACACTTACTTTTAAGAAGGGAGTGAATTGGAAATTTCTTATAAATGGACAGCTTCATTTGTTTATAAATATCAAAGAACATAATAAAACGAGTTGAATGATGCAAGAATTGTTGATATCGGAAAACCGGTTCAAAAGTTACAATTCAATCAAATGTTTCATTCATGTGAATACCTTGTTCAAACTATCAATGGAAACAATGAACTTGAGAGGAAAATTGAGAACCCCCCCCCCCCCCCCAAAAAAAAAAAAAAAAAACACACAGAGAATAGACAATAACCTCGCAACTTTTGAAATTTGGCTTGTGGACAGTCCCTATAAATTAGTTTTGATTTATACGATGATGGTGTACTTGTGCCAACAACATGTAAAACACTAAAGACTTTGGATTCTACATCAAGACTGTATGACGATCACCCCCGCAGCCTTGGCCCAGGCCACGTTAGCCCGGCCCCAGCCGCGTGAGTGAGGCAAGGGGCGCTGCCTGCTGCTGCTGCATGCTAGCTGGGGACGGTCTATGTCTAACTTACATGTACACTCTTAACAATAAATTGTGCCTTTTTGGTATATTTAGTACGGAATAAAGCCAAGAGCAATTGTCGCCGGAGCACGAGTACGCACTACACACTATATGGTATTTTAATCTATGGCTGGTAAAGGATTATCACATGCTGTCCTCGCCTACACTGTTCGTGCATATTACAAGCTCCCACACTAACCTTTTTCTCTACTGGCCCATTTGGGCAAGTGAAATCATAACTGTTCAAATTTACTTGCCCAAACAGAAATTTAATTGCCCACTTGGTACTTCTAGTTGAGATACCATATGTCCCAAAAATAATTGCAACGAGACTTTCTGCAACGATAACTTTAAAGGAGGGGGGTAATCCCGGCTTTGATTCAGGTTTATAGCTTTAAATATGTGCCTTTATTGATATACCACACTCTTTTTTTCAAAGAAATCCTTAAGTTGGGAAAAAAAGGTAAGTTTCATGCAACTTTTTTGCTTTATTACGCATCGGCGTTCCATGTTCCTAAAAAAAGTCATTTATAGCGGAGCAGGAATGTGCGCACGTGTGACCCGATTCATGACATCACATGCAGACCGCAACGCGGAGGAATATTCATTGTTTACATGCAGAGCCTATGACTTGCTAGTAACACAAACTCGTTTTTGCTTGTAAATTGAGGTTTTACTGAAAATGCTTAAGAATTGCTAAGAAATGAATTGTAGCAGGATGCAGCTACACATCTGAGTGTATATCGTCCATGATATAAACCTGAACAAATGTTTGCAAATATTTAAACAAATGGAAATAATATCTCTGTGTCAACGTGAGTATTGCACTCAGCGTGTACGTCTATGACCGAGCTAAACTGCGATTGCCTGCAGGTGACGTCACAAAGATGATGTCATTTTTTGTTCGCCCGGGACTCAGTTTTTTTACGGGGGTTCCGAAAGTGAATTTACAAGTTGATTTGTTTATTTTACTGGGTTTTCCCACGAGGAAAATATGTTTGTATTAGTAATCTTCATGAAAATCTACCTTAGATACAGTAAAACACAATTTTGAGGCAGTTATCTTGTCACCATACCTTTAAAGATAGTAGATCAATCAGAATGATATTTCAGGGTATGAAACGGACCCATGACATTATTTACAAAGATCCCCAATTCTCCATGACCACTGAAGCAAATCGAATAGGGTTTTATGCAAGATGTAGGTATAATAAGTTATAGTTTCATACCCTGAAAAAGCATTATGATTGATGATTGATCTACTATCTTTTAAGTTAATACATTTTGCTGGCCCCAAGTGCAATTTTACTGGCCCTTGGCAAGCGCGAATGTCGAGCCTTGTTATATCTACGTACAGCATTGCGCGGCATACCGGCAGTGTACTTGCGCAAGGGGTGTTCGCGAATTTACTTTGAAGTTTGACCCAGTTATTAATAGTTACAAATACGACCCAACGTTACTGGGATTAATAAGAATACTAGTACTACATAGTGTAACATACAGAGTGTTTTACACATGACAGAACATGTACGGGGTCATTCTTCGGTAAGTGTATATTTTTGCGTCCCGCTACTTGGTGTCGCATATTTTTTTTTTTACCTCTTTGTGTTGACTAACAAGTAAGTAAAATAAAATTTAAATTTAAAAAAGGTAAAGTGATAAATAATTTGTTTGAGATCTTTGTCAAAAACCAGGTGCATACCTTTATTAAAGGGATAGTTGAATTTTGTTATAGAGGGCGCTACACTAAATAATTTGTGAGATGAAAAACTGAGTGTCAAATTCAAATACAATTTTAATGACAGATTACATTTTATTTGATCAAAATTGGTTCATAAATGGCCGAATTATCCATAAACATTTGTAATAAATGTGGGCCCCACATTTATGAGAGAATTTTGAACCAGCCGTTGAAATTTTTTTTAAATGCTTCCTTTTTTCAAAAATTTACAAGAGGTTTTTAAATAGTTGATTATCTCTCTATCTAATCACTTTTTCATCAAAACATCACATGCACAATATTTTATTTAAAATGGTTGAAACCGATAAGTGTTTGGAGAGCGCCCTCTTTTTTTTTTAATGATAACATGCTTTTTACTTAGTAATTTGTAGTTTTGTGTTCCTTATGAGCATGCTGGAGTTATAAATATTAGCTTGTAATGTAATGGTGCAGGTTTCGGTTACAAAAATTCAGTTTGACAAAAACTGTACTCTCTTTACCAGAACTCAACTATCCCTTTACCATACAAATCTGTGTATAAGGCACACTCGTGTAAAGGCGCACCCCCAACTTTCTAAAAAAAAAATTTGTTTAAAGACACCCTGTATTTCTTTTAGTCACTGTTGGAATGCTAACATCACTGTTATAGGGCATAACAAGGGCTTAATGGTTAACCCATCAGTCACTAAGGCCCACATATTTGTGGTTTGGTAGTCCTACACTTCAGCAAGAAGATAACAAGTATATGTATACAAGGAGAATGAGCATACATTTCTCTATTTTAAGAGCCCAATTTTGTTACTCTACCTGCTTTAGTTATTTTTTAATGATTTTTATTATTGCGTAAATCGCTATAATTTAGAAAAATCCTTAAATTGGCAACACATTCTGATATTTTCAAAACAGATATTGGCGTTCAAATTGGCAACTTTGCGGCAAAGTCACTTCATATTTGTCTTAAATGGTCATTACTAAATATTTTCCACCTATTGTTATGTAATTGATCGGTCAACAAAATTTACGAGTTGCCAATTTGTAGAGGAAAACAATGATCAACTTTGCCTTAAAATAGCTCTCGTCCTTGATGGGTCATTTCTGTAATGGCATAATATAGCTTTGTTCAACAAACAATTATAGCATGCCTTCACTCTAAAAAATTCTTTACAACCAGCTTTGAACTACCTATACAGGGTGGCCCCCCAAACAATGGAATGGGGGCACTTCCCAAAATACAGCAACACAATTATTATATCCAACGGATAGGGTGTCCTTTGCAATGAAAAACGATGTACCAAGAACAGCCATTTTGGTAGAGTAGTTTTTGTTCTATGGCGCTGTGAGTGACATGATGTCAGGTTCCGTTTTGTGTCCATTTCTGCCTAGTCAACAGGGCCATGCAGTAAAACCGCACACACCGCCTTTCATAGCGCATAACACAGCGCGCCATTGACAGTGTGCATTCAGCCGTGTGCCAAGATAATGGGCATGGTATTACGGGCAGTGAGTGCGGTTTTACTGGCCCTGACTAAGTACAAATGACAAAAATTCGCACCTGACATGGTCTCACTCACCGCGTCCTAAAACAAAAACTACACGACCAAAATTACTGTTTCTCGGTATCGTTTTTCATGGAAAAGACACCCTATCTGATGAACATAAATAGTTTGGTACAATACATTGGGAAGTGCCCCGATCCGTTTTTTTGGGGCCACCCTGTATAAGATTAACATGGTCATGATTCAATGAAGGCTTCATTGAATCATGACCATGTTAATTAATCTACAAAGGTTCAACTAGTTCAAAGCTGGCTGTAAAGATTAAAGAATTCTTAATAGTCACAGATCGACCTACATTCTTTGTTACACTTTGGAATGCAATACAAAAGCTAGGGCCCAGGGCCAGGCAGTCAATTCACACATTCACAGACAATAGACACAGATGTTGCAAGATCCTTTCAGTCAGCTTGTCATTGCAGTTTTTTGTACCACTGTTCTGGAGTTTCAGTAGGAATTTGAAAATTTTACTGGACATAAGCTAACTCTCGAGCTATTAGTACTATGCCCCCGAATTAATAATTTATGTGCACGATAATTGTGCTTAAAATGACACATATGATAGTGATACGGTACTTACCACCGATTAGCAGATAAATATATATTAATCACATATTTATCTGCTAATCGGTGGTAAGTACTGTATCATTCATATGTATCATTTTAAGCACAATTATCGTGCACGTGAAATAATACAATTCGGGGGCACTATTAATTATTATATACTGCTTGACCGAGTTAGGCATAAGCCTAAACATGTAAACATGCAACTGGTCTACTTTTGCATTTAGAGGGCATGCAGTACAGCTAGTTTGAGGAAATCCACTCTTCCCACTAAACTAAAGATTAGATATTCTAAAATAGGAATTTGAAGTACTTTTTTACATCAGAAGGCTCAATGTAAGTTTCAAATTGTGTTTAATTCTACCCTCCTACTATCCACAGGTCAGTTGGTTTATTTGGTTAGATAATAGTATACTTTATAGCTAAGTATAGAAATATTTTTACATTTTTGGTTAATCTCGCAAACTTGTTTACTGTGCTTTGGCATAGGTGTTAGAGTGGTGTGACTGTTCCCTGGAATAGCGATAAATTGCTAAAATATATTTTAGTGACGTAGATACAATTAATTTTAACTTCAGAATTCACCGCCTGATTAAATTTAAGAGATTTTGAATTTGACAAGTGATCTCACCTACCTGAAAGTTGGCAAGACGTCTTTCCTGGTTCGATTCCGTATGTACATGTGCGTTCAATCCTGATTCCTCCAAAGAAGGAAAACCCTGTGACAGGAACTGTGGTCTGTGGCTGTGCTGACACTGCTGCCTCCTTCTTTTCCTTGTCCATTAATTGGGCTTTCTGAAATAGCAGACAGAGGAGAGGGTTAAGTTACCACGGCCATCACTCATCAGGATTAAAATGTACATTGAAATGTTAGTTCTTAGTTCTACTTCTTAGCAAAGACACTACAAGGGGAAGACTGGACACTGCGCCCGTTTTGTACAGCGATCAATGAAACGCTGAATTTCGTACATGGGGAAGGGCACCCCCTAGCGTTGAGTAAGTAAACTGGCGCATTTCGGCATAGTGGCCGTGTATGGAGCATATGGGAAATGACCACTGACCAGGCGCGCCGGAAGCAGTTTTGGATTGGGGGGGGGGGGGGGGGCAAAACCCTAAGGGGGCTCACGATTTATGTGTTTAGGGGCTCATGCCCAACCACACTCACAGAGTTGCCAACTTTGAGCCAGAGGTGAGAGTGAGACATTGCGAGGATAAAGCGACCAAGCCCGAGGGAGCGAAGTGACTGAGCGGAGTCCCCCCCCCCCCCCCCCCTCCCACGGTAGGGAGCTTTTGCATTTTCTGACTTGAAATTGTGCAATCTGGTGCATAAAAACATAATCCAACAACATAGCTTACAAGGAAAAATGAGTCCCGAGGGAGCGAAGCGACCGAGGGCTGGAGCAGAGCCAGAGGGGGAGGGTTTGGGAGGGGGTATCCCCCTCCCACGGGGAAGATTTTGCATATTATGGACTCATTATCGGGGGGAAACCCCCCGAACCCCCGCTCGTGACATTGATACCGGAAAACACTTGAAATGGTTAAAAACATAATTGGAAGGAATGTCATGATTTTTTGTTCGGACTGAACTCACTGAAGCAGGTAAGCAAAAGAATGATCGCGTTAATTGATTGATTTGATCAAAAATCCGTTCTAGGGATAGTTTCAATCAATGTTTTGTATCATTTATTATCATTTATCCTGATTTATGACCATTTTTAGTCCTCGTTGACAGTAAACTACGAGGGACTAGATTCGTTCGCGCGATTAACATTAAGGAAGCCCTCGCATAAAAACCTTCACTTTGTTCAAGTTTGCGTGTTAATGAATGACTATCGTCATTAACTTTGGAGAACCTTATCACGCATCACCATCACTAGCGCGCATTAATATTGTGACGTCATCATCCTGAATGCGCCTAATCCTCGTCTGTGATTAGCTGCCGCTAATCTTGTCTTGGGGGCGTGGCCTGTCCGCTATTAAAGTGTAATTTACCCCTTTTTTGTAAGGGAAGAGTTTCATAATAAAACCCGGAGCAATAATTATGTTGAATTGATATCACCACGCGCGCTGTACACATAACGGATTAGTGTAGCCCCAGGTCGAAAAAACAGTTGAAACCAGTTAAAACCAGTTGGAAAATCAACTGGCTTTAACTGGTATTAACTGGGATCACAAGGTACCAGTTAAAACCAGTTAAAGCCAGTTAAGATATATTGATAGCCTTAAAATACCAGTTAAAACCAGTAGAAATACCAGTTGAAACCACTTGAAAATTACCAGTCGAACCCAGTTTGTCTTATTGGTACCCGTGTACCGGTTTATTCCAGTAAAACCTAGTTGTCATTACTGGAATACCATATGCCATGCAAGTTTAATACCAGTTAAAACCAGTAAGAAGACTAGTTGAAACCACTTCAAAATTACCAGTTCAAACCAGTTAGTCTAATTGGAACTTGTGTACTAGTTTATTCCAGTAAAACCTAGTTGTCATTACTGGAATACGATATTTCATACAAGTTTAATACCAGTTAAAACCATTAAGAAGACCAGTTGAAGCCAACTATAGGTGTGGTGTTCTTACTGGTTTTAACTGGTATTAAACTTGCATGAAATATCGTATTCCAGTAATGACAACTAGGTTTTACTGGAATAAACTAGTACACAAGTTCCAATAAGACTAACTGGTTTCAACTGGTAATTTCGAAGTGGTTTCAACTGGTCTTCTTAATGGTTTTAACTGGTATTAAACTTGCATGACATATGGTATTCCAGTAATGACAACTAGGCGTACCAGTTAGTCGAATTGGAACTTGTGTACTAGTTTATTCCAGTAGTACCTAGTTGTCATTACTGGAATATCATGTAACCATGCATGGACCCTACTGCCATGGGATCGTGGATAAGCTAAATGTAGCATCCTTTATTATGTGTGATTGTGTTTGGTGCTTCAAAAATATATCATTCATATAAAATATCCTATTAAAAAAATAGTGTCAGCAACTGGTACACTTAGTTACATCATGAAAGTAGGGTCCATGATATAACTAAGTGTATCAGTTGCTGACACCAGTTTTTTAATATGATATTTGATATGAATTATATATTTTTGAAGCACCAAGCTAATAACACATAATAAAGGATGCTACATTCAACTTGTCCATGATTACCCATGGAAAACGAATATTCCTCCAACCACTTTTGATGTAGGACTAATAATTTATCGACTACCTGATGCACAATGTGTAAATTATACTGCATGTACTGGTATACATGTATAGCATTATGCCTATGCGCATGCATTTGCAAGGGTTCTGAATAACAGCTGTGCAAACAAACAGGGTCCACTGACCACTGCACTGACTTCCTTATATGGGAGTCCTTTGTTCCCTTATCAGTTCCCGCCCATCCGTCCGCGCTCTGTGTGTGTGTGTGTGTGTGTGCAACCATGCATACCAGCATAATATGCATGCACAGTGCACGTGCAGTGCACTCTATATACACTGCACTGCAAACGTACAGGCATATAGATACATCTCTATGACCAAAGGGACTACCACACACAAAGTACTATCGGCCATTGCATGTTGCACTGCTAAACCAAGAAACACTGTCTTTTATACTAGCTCTCTTCTTTATAAGACATGTAGTAATTGTACATAATCATGCTCTAGCTATATATATTATATGGATGTTATTTAACTGTTGCTTCCTTGTCTTGTTTAGCACTGATCATTTAATTCTAGTACTACACTTCCAAGCATTAATTGTTGTGGTCTTCAATGCGCATGATATGTATGCATCACTTTCACAGTACTTCAGGCCAAGGAGATTGTTTCTTTATGGCATCTTCGCCATTATGTTCGCTGTTACAACGTGCTCGCTGATCATGGATAATGGATGGATCAACATATTATCAGCCAGCAATATAGCTCTTGCTTTCTCGCGTCTTTTTGGAATTCAAACTAATTTGACTCTTTAAAACACCCGACAGGAGTAAATCAATTTGACAGCATGCAGTCTGATTTATTAAACACTGTTTGAAATTATATCATAATATTAATAAGGCTATTGTTTGATCTTCTTGTCCATCATCCCTTTGTAAACGAATGCCCAAACTTATGTCTTTTTTGTTGACAATACCAATAACTATTTTAAAAATAGTATTATTAACAAACAGACATAAGTGTGGACATTCTTTTACAAAGGGATGATGGACACGATGATCAGACAAGCCTTATTAATATTATGATGAAATTTCAAACAGTGTTAAATAAATCAGACTGCATGCTGTCAAATTGATGTACTCCTGTCGGGTGTTTTAAAGAGCCAAATTAGTTAAATAGACTGTTATAATCTATTTTAAAGAGATGTGAATTACCTTGAATGAAATAAGTAAATTGAAACACATACATGCAACAACTAACGAACAATAGTCCTACATACTTAATTCCCATAATATTCACAATTGCGACACCGGTAAATCTACTGGGTTTTTTAATCATGTTTTACTGTGTTCCTGCAGGTTTCTTGCTGGTTTTCAACTGGTCATTACTGGGTTCTGCTGGTCTCTTCTAGTTCTTACTGGATTCTTACTGGGCGTATTCTGGTCAGTCTTACTGGTTTGAGTGGATTCTAACTGGTAACTATTACTTGTTGCTTACTGGTCAGTCGTACTGGTTCTTACTGGATTCTTACTGGTATATATAACTGGGCTCTTACTGGTCAGTCTTACTGGTCAGTCTTACTGGTTCTTACTGGATTCTTACTGGTTATTACTGGATTCTTACTGGTTCTTACTGGATTCTTACTGGTTCTTACTGGATTCGTACTGGTATCTATCACTGGTTTCTTACTGGGCTCTTATGGGTCAATCTTACTGGTTTCTTATTGGTTCTTACTGGATTCTTACTGGTATATATTACTGGTTTCTTACTGGGCTCTTACTGGTCAGTCTTACTGGTTCTTACTGGATTCTTACTGGCTTCTTACTGGTTCGTACTGGATTCTTACTGGTTCTTACTGGATTCGTACTGGATTCTTACTGGGCTCTTATTGGTCAATCTTACTGGTTTCTTATTGGTTCTTACTGGATTCTTACTGGTATCTATTACTGGTTTCTTACTGGGCTCTTACTGGTCAATCTTACTGGTTTCTTACTGGTTCTTACTGGATTGTACTGGTATATATTACTGGATTCTTTACTGGTTCCAGTTGATTCCAGTGTACCAATTTCCATATTGAAACAAGTTGGCCAACTGGTATATCAACTGGTACCAGTTCCAACTGGTACCAGTTGGCAACTGGTTTCCAACTGTTTTTTCGACCTGGGGCCCTAACTCTAGAGAACGCTAGCGTTCTCTAGAGTTAGTCTAGCCCTAGCTAGGCCTATGTCTGACTAGGACTAGGTCTATATACAGTATACGGTACATGTAAAACTAAAAAAGGAAGTGACAACCACACGCGTGTGTCTTTACCACAGCCACACGCGTGTGGCGGTATATCATACAGCCGGATTTAGATACAACAACACGCCAGGTATTCTTACGGCAGCGCATGTGTCACTGTGTGTTTACCGACTTAGAGTTAGAGAAATCGGAATCATCCACAGCTGTTTGCATGGTTGCGTTGGAAAAAAGAAAACAATCAGAATTCCGATTCTAATAGAAACATATCATGCCTGCGATTGCAGGACAGTTCCTTGCAGTTCCGAGTATTGACAGACTAAGTCAGACTTAACGAATACGTCTTTGTTTGCACGTACAATTTGTACAACTACGGCTAGGCTTAGGCTAGGCTATATAATACACGTATCGAGAACCACATGCACAACACATTCACAATTTGGCGAGGGATTTATTTGACGATAAAAATATCCATGCTCGAGTTCTATCGGACAAAAATATTTTAGCCTGGTGATAACCGAAACCCTCTTTTTCTGAATATCCCATACAATTAATCAGAATTTAATTTCTACGACCTGATTAAGAGAGATTTTGACAAGTGATCTACCAACCTGAAACCTATCAGCAAGACGGCGGCATTTTCTAGATCCGGTATGTAATACGCGTACGTACGTACGTACGTCGGCGCGGCCGGTCTATCTAGCGCGCTAGTATAGTACTACTTTATACACACATGCATTGCATGCGCGCGATGCATGCACTGAACACGTACCGTACAACTAAGACGGTACCGGTACCGGTTCCCGCTGGATATCTGGACGATCCGAAACACTGTTAAATTACAGAAATACGGTACCGTACCTAATTTGGGAGTGAGATCGAGGAGAAAAACATTTCTGTAAAAAAAAAAAAAATACAAATCTTTTTATGGAAATTTGTTCTGTTAAAAAATGTAGAAGTAAAATTACTGACTGATTAATGAGCGTTCAAAGAAAGTTGAACTATCTGAAATTAACAACATTTTCTATGTATTAATTAACAGAAAATGCGGCATTTCAAGTAAAATAAACGAAAAATTATGCCAGAAAAACAATTATTTCGTTTATTTTAGAATTATTCTTTAAAATAACAGACTGGTCTGCGGCTACAATGATTCCAAAACAATTTGTGTAAGAAAACAGATCTTCAAATATGAGGATTACTTTAGTTCACGAAGAACAGATGGTCTGCGGCTACACTGATTCACTTGAAAACAATTTGTAAGAAAACTGAGTTTCTTTGAAAATGATGATTAGGCCTACTTTATTTCACGAAGCACTCTGGTAAGATAACAGAAAATCGGTACATATGGGGTCTGTAATCAAAAACATTTCCACATTTCCTGTAAAAGAAAAAGCTTTTCTTCTTAAAATAAATTAAACACGTGGTTGAAAACTATAAGTATTCTTTAAAATCACAGATGGTCTAGCTGCGGTTAAAATGATTCACCAAACAATTTTGTAAGAAAACAAATAATTATTTCCTTAAAATATGAGGATTGAAGCACTCTGTAAAATTATAGAAAATCGGTACATCTGTAAGCATAAATATTTCCTGTAAAAAACAACTTTTTTTTCTTCATTTCAAGTAAAATAAAAGAAAAATATGTTTAAAACCAGTTATGTCGTTTCTTTAAGAACTATTCTTTAAAATTACAGATCGTCTGCGGCTATAATGAGTTACAAACCAATTATGTAAGAAAACAGAGTGATTCCTTTGATCATGAGGATTACATTTATTTCACGAAGCACTCTGTAAAATTACAGAAAATTGGTATAATAGGGTCTGTAAGCATTAAACATTTCCTGTCAAAAAAAACTGTTCTTCTTTTCATTTCAAGTAAATTAAATGAAACATTATGTTGAAAACCAGTTATTTCGTTTATTTTAGATTTATTATTTCTAATTATAGATGGTTTGCGTCTATACAATGATTCACAAAATAATTTTGTAAGAAAACAGATCTTTCCTTTAAAAATGAGGATTACTTTATTTCGCGAAGCACTCTGTGAAATTACAGAAAATCGGTACATGGGGCAGGCATGACATAGGGTCTGTAAGCATAAACATTTCCTGTAAACAAAACTTTTCTTCTTTTCATTTCAAGTAAAATAAATGATAAATTCTGTTGAAAACTAGTTATTTCGTTTCTATTAGAATTATTCTTTAAAATTACAGATGGTCTGCGGCAACAAAGATTCACAAAACAATTTTGTAAGAAAACAGATCTTTCCTTAAAAATGAGGATTATACTTTATTTAAAGAAGCACTCTGTGAACTTACAGAAAATCGTATACATGGGGTCTGTAAGCATAACAATTTTCTGCAAAATGACTTTTCTTCTTTTTATTTAAAGTAAAATAAATGATAAATTATGTTGAAAACCAGTTATTTCGTTTCTTTTAGAGTTATTCTTTAAAATTACAGATGATCTGCGGCAACAATGATTCACAAAACAATTTTGTAAGAACACAGATCTTTCCTTTAAAAATGAGGATTACTTTATTTCGCGAAGCACTCTGTGAAATTACAGAAAATCGTATACATGGGGTCTGTAAGCATAACAATTTTCTGCAAAATAACTTTTTCTTCTTTTTATTTATAGTAAAATAAATGAAAAATTATGTTGGAAACCAGTTATTTCGTTTCTTTTAGAATTATTATTTAAAATATAGATGGTTTGCGTCTACAATGATTCAAAAAATAATTTTGTAAGAAAACAGATCTTTCCTTTAAAAATGAGGATTACTTTATTTCGCGAAGCACTCTGTTAAATTACAGAAAATCGGTACATTGGGTCTGTAAGCAAAAACATTTCCTGTAAAGAAAACTTTTCTTCTTTTCATTTCAAGTAAAATAAATGATAAATTCTGTTGAAAAATAGTTATTACGTTTCTTTTAGAATTATTCTTTAGAATTAAAGATGGTCTGCGGCAACAATGATTCACAAAACAATTTTTTAAGAAAACAGATCTTTCCTTAAAAAATGAGGATTACTTTATTTCACGAACTACTCTGTGAAATTACAAAAAATCGGTACATGGGGTCTGTATAAGCATAACAATTTTCTGCAAAATGACTTTTCTTCTTTTTATTTATAGTAAAATAAATGATAAACTCTGTTGAAAACCAGTTATTTCGTTTCCTTTAGAATTATTCGTTAACATTACAGATGGTCTGCGGCTACAATGATTCACAAAGCAATTTTGTAAGAAAACAGATATTTCCTTAAAATGTGAGGATTGCTTTAATTCAGGAAGCACTCTGTAAAATCACAGAAAATCGGTACTGTAAGCATACAAATTTCCTGTAAAAAAAATGTTCTTCTTTTCTTTTTAAGTAAAATAATTGAAAAATTATGTTGAAAAACAGTTATTTCGTTTCTTTTAGAATTATTCTTTAAAATTACAGATGGTCTGCGGCAACAATGATTCACAAAACAATTTTTTAAGAAAACAGATCTTTCCTTTAAAATTGAGGATTACTTAATTTCACGAAGCACTCTGTGAAATTACAGAAAATCGGTACATGGGGTCTGTAAGCATAACAATTTTCTGCAAAATGACTTTTCTTCTTTTTATTTAAAGTAAAATAAATGAAAGATTCTGTTGAAAACCAGTTATTTCGTTCCCTTTAGAATTATTCTTTAAAATTACAGATGATCTGCGGCAACAATGATTCACAAAACAATTTTGTAAGAAAACAGATCTTTCCTTAAAATAAGAGGATTACTTTATTTCACGAAGCAAACAGTAAACTTACAGAAAATCGGTACATTGGGTCTGTAAGCAAAAACATTTCCTGTAAAGAAAACTTTTCTTCTTTTCATTTCAAGTAAAATAAATGATAAATTCTGTTGAAAAATAGTTATTACGTTTCTTTTAGAATTATTCTTTAGAATTAAAGATGGTCTGCGGCAACAATGATTCACAAAACAATTTTTTAAGAAAACAGATCTTTCCTTAAAAAATGAGGATTACTTTATTTCACGAACTACTCTGTGAAATTACAAAAAATCGGTACATGGGACGGCCGCCGTCAGGCAGAAGGGCGTATCTCGAGTGTCGCGCCGGGATCTCAACACCGAGAAAAACGCCTTTAAAGTTTGACATATTCAACCCTCTGTTGAAGCTTTGGACGTAGAATTTTTATTGCGGGGTTGATTCTAGTTGAAAGCCGACATATGAAATATTATTTTTAAATTTTAAAATTGATTCTAAACTTGATATTTCTTTGTCTAGGACCATTTTTAAAAAGATACGCCTTTCTGCCAAACAAATTTGAACAAATTCCTAGTTGCTTTTGTACGGCAGAAGGGTGTATCTTTAGATACGTGGATATCGCCGGGTATCGTCATGCTATCGTCAGGCAGAAGGGCGTATCTATATATACGTGGAAGTATCGCCCGGTATCGTCATGCTATCGTCTGGCAGAAGGGCGTATCTTTAGATACGCCTTCTGCCTTACAAATGTGACTACGAAATAGTCCACATTTGTTTGGCAGAAGGGCCTATCTAAAGATACGCCTTCCTTTTGTACAATTTTATATGCCATTGAGATGATATTTTTTGGGAGCTGACTTGATGGATGTGACGTGTCTGACTACGGTTCGATCCGGATATCCGGTGCGGCGCGGCACCATCCAGTAATATAGTAATCAACGAACGTTGAGGGCGGTAAACACGAGACCGTGTTGCCTTCAGGAAGGACAACTCGTATTTTGTTATACACGCAGTCTATGAGAAATCGCGAATTACTTTTTGTGACCTTTTTGAAGGGCGCCCCAGTTGGCAGTACACATTTTCGGTAGATTGTAGATTTGATAAATAAAATAGAAGTCCGATTTTGTAGAGATTGACACTAAATATATAATTTTGTTTGACATTTCATCAATGTGTGAAAGTTTTTAAAAAATCGCTCATTCTAATCATCAGTCTTATTAAAAGAAACCGCATCGGCATTTTCATGATATCACAATTTTTGTCAGTCAAACAGTGTGTGTACAAACCGTTTGTGAGTGAGGCTGACATATCGAGATTAGCAGACGACAACAACGTCAACGAGCATTCTCAAAATGTCGGGATTTTATTTGTATGCTATTTATTCCTAAACTTAGGATAATTAACTAACGTTAGCGTAGAACGTCATTTGAACTAGACTCTGTCGATTAAGCACATTAATGGACTTTATTTAAAACAAATTTGCGACTTCCTCTTGCCCATTGTAAACGGCCTACCGTTCCATAGTGACCGGCAAGTGACTACGGTGTCTGAGAGTGAGCTACGCCAGTCGAGTCGGCGGCATGCGAGGCTAGGAGTCCCCCGCTCATTCACGGCTTCTGCTCCGGCTCTGACTCGACGCTAGCTCATCTTCGTGCAGTCGGTCTCGGTCCCGTCTCGGTCTTGGTTTGAAAGCGGTGGTTTTATTTCTACCTTATATAATGTATGGCCTACTTTGTATCATTATTGAAGGAGATTAAGTTTGTAAATTTCAACCCAAATCATGTCACTTGGTCTTGTTCTTGAAGATTTCACCTCAATCTTCGAGTTTTGTATTGGACCCTTTTTACTCGCTTGAATTTGATACCCGTTTTTGTTGGGCAAGTTTAAAAAAGAAATTTCTAGCTTAGACATAGCCTAGGCAGGCTAGGGTAGGCCCTATAGATATGTCTAAGCCCTTTTTTTTTTTTGGGGGGGGGGGGGGGGGGGTTATGAAAGACTAAAATCCAAATGCATACATGTATGGACATACAGCTAGCCAGCCATGCCTGCATCAACATTGTAGGTGTAAGAGGGTTTAATGCCTATAGGCCTACTAATTATTTTGTAAATATTTAATCCAGGGACTCAAAAAAAAAAAAAAAAAGAAGGCAGCGTAAAAGGAAACTGGCATAGTACTACCATTTTTTCTCATCATTTGGGGAAAGGAAGGGGGTGGTCCAGAATCAAGCCTTTATATTCTAGTGATGTAGATGTACATTTCTTATTCCTCTTCTAATACAAAGCAGCATCAGGCTTCAAGATTATGAACCATATTTATCAAAACAAAATAATTTACCGTAATAATTTTTTTTCAATCACCATCACTCATAGCCATCTTTCAACTAATCATTTAAAGGGAGGGGATCATAAGTCCTTCAATGACTTGACAAAAGTATCCTGATCTAGAAGGGGAAAATATGCCACACTTCATACACCCTGTTAGTTAAGAAGCAGCTATATAGCTCTCCAGTCAGGGACACTCAACATCATCCACTAACCATTATCACCACAATCAGTGTGCCAACAAAATAACAAATGTCTCTCATTTAGCTTCATTCTAAAAATAAGAAATAAAAATTAGATACCAAAGTAATAAGATTTTTTCTTGAATTATAATATTTCATAGATTATTTTGTTTACAATATTGAAAATTGTAGATGGATGCAAGTAAACAAATGAAAGTAAACAGTTCATTGAGAAACATGTGGCATTTACATGAATCTATTTATCTGCACACCAAGACCAAGTTTGTAATATGATTATAATTTGACTTTAAAAAAAATGAATGAGTGAGAGTTGAATAGATTTAAAGATGCTGTCCTCTTTTTGAAACTTTGCCGGAGCAAATTGTTGAGAGATAATATGAAAGAAATGTTTTTTTAAAGCTAGCCTGAGAAGGTTAGGGCTTGAAAATGTAATGTTTGCATGTTGTGGTAAATTGAAGGCAGGTTGTCTAAACCACCAATAATGACACATCGCACCATTAGGTTCTGTTTAGGAGGCATTCTTTCATGCATCGTTTATTGAATTCATTGGGAGAGTATATAAATGTTAACTCAGCAGCTCACACATGATGGAATGAATATCAGCATGTTATGTAAACACTGGTTATACACTCGTTGTATACAGAAAGTGCATGCCTATTATAGCTATGCATGCACCCCATGCACATCACATGTACAATGCAGTCTACATAATTTATGTTGTTTTATACAAGTACAACAACAGGTCATTGTTTGACCTACATTCACAGTTAGGCAAATCTAGAATTGTCTAGACTGCAACTAGTCTGGACTACAGACCCTAATAATACTACAGAAAATACCTGTTTGGGGAACATTTTTAAAATTCAGATCTTGAAATAACAAAAGGTTGTAACAGCCATTTCATCAGTCTGTGTGTACTAAGATCTTTTACCATTCTGTAAAGTGAAACCTTGCAAAGGTGAAACATTCTGTAAAGTGAAACGAGCATGATGGGTCCACTGAATTAAGCTCTTTATATCAGATAGCCTTGGGCTTAAAGCAATTACCTCACTATATCAGGTAACTTATGTGATAACAGGTCTAGTTATAAATAGGTTCCACTGTAGTAATGATCAATGTTCACAAACAAAATATTACATCTATTTAGGTTTTGCATACAATGAAAGTGATTCAATCAATTTTGTGGAGTTATAGGGCAATTTTATCATTTTTCTTTCAACTTGACCATGAGGAAAATAAAAATCTATAATATAGATTCAAAATTATAAAAGAAATGAGCCTGAGGGTTAGACAATTAGATTATGGAAAGATAATTTTTCTTGCATTATTTTAATTCTTTAATCACTGCAAATGTTAAAATTTCACCAACTAAAATGACATCATAAAAAGACATCAATTAGTGCGATGTCATGCTCTAATCAAGTCTTATAACCCCTGAGCTACATAGAACTCCTTTTAAAATTCCTCAATACACATGCTAGAAGGGTTCAGGAAAGTATCACTATGAAATGCATTCTAGCTCAGTGCGGGTTAGAACACATTAAAAGCAATTGAGAGGTCTCAGGCAGAATCATAAGCCTATTTTCTTTGCTCACTTTCATTAAATTAATTCATTCTGATCAGTTCCCATATGTTTGGATTTAAAGGAATTAGGAATGCCTAATTTTGTTACAGTGGAACCTCTTTATAGCAAACTCCATTATAACGAGGTACCTGATATAGCACGGTTATTTGACAGGTCCAGGTGGTTTGTATTTTTCTTTTTTGTAAAGCCCTGATACAATGAGATATGTAAAATAACACAGTAAATTCAGTGGGTCTGAGGTGCTCGTTATAAAGAGATTTCACTGTAATAGCAAATTCCAGAAGCTGGCAACTATTTAAACACATCATTCATGGATCATCCCCTCTTCTTGATGAAATATGAACAGCTCTAACAGCAAATGATTATGTATTATTTTGTAAACCAACAAAACTAACATAACTCTGATTCTGTTACTTACTTCATTGAATTAATGAATCTGTTTTGCTCCAGGCCATAGACGTATATTGCATACTTTCATCATATTCACATCTTCAAATGTTAAGGTAGGTAGTCTTTAAAGTCTATGGCTTGTCCATTGCTTGTGAACACTACCACGTAACATCCATGGTGATCTGTCATGCTCCTATAGTCCGAAGATCTGTAATTAAATAATGCAAACACAAACAGAGAAAGAATGTTAGACTATAGCTATTGCACTTTCAGCCCATTTAAAGACAGTTGATTTTGATAAAACATATTCTCCATAAACAACAGCTGGAGTATTTTCGGGAACAGTCCTGAATGAGTTAATACTACTATAAACTTTCAAATAAATTGTCTTGTCCTCAAAAAGCATGTAGAGTAATAAAAGTTATCAACAAAAATTACCAAAACATGCAAATAAATTGAATAGAAATGCGACAAATGATTTTGAACAAAATGAAGAAATGTGTTTGATTTATTTAGATAACTTTAATCATTCATTGACACAAACCAACAAATACATTCATTGAGAAGTTGATCTCTGAGATATTTAAGTTGTATAATACCATGAATTCATCAAGTATAAGAAGAACAACTTGAATGGCCTTTTCATTATTCCTCTTGTCCAAATTAATACTTAAAGGGGTAGTACAGTTTTGGTAAGGCTGAACTTTAGTAACCAAACCTGGACAGTAACATTATAAACTAATAGTTATAACTCCACCATGCTCGAAAGGTATACAAAATTACAAACGACTAAGTAAAAAGCCAGTTATCGTTCAAAAAGAGCCATTAAAACACAAGAGGGCGCTTTCTAAAAAGGCATTGGTTTCAACCATTTTTCTTACCAAATTATGCATGTGATGTTTTATTGAAATAATGATTAAATAGAGAGATCATCAACAACTATTTAAAAAAGTTTTTTGAAAAATTTTGAAAAAGTGCAAGCATTTTTTTAATTTTTTGAAAAATCGTCTAATTATTTGGGCCCCAAATAATTAAATGTTTTTTTCAAAAAATTAAAAAAATGCTTGCACTTTTTCAAAAATTTTCAAAATTGTTTTTTAATCATTTGTTGATGATCTCTCTATTTAATGATTATTTCAATATAACATCACATGCATAGTTTTGTATGGAAAATTGTTTAAACCAATGCCTTTTTAGAAGCACCCTCTTGTGTTTAAATGGCTCTTTTTTAATGATAACGTGCTTTTTACTTAGTCGTTTGTAATTTTGTATACCTTTCGAGCATGGTGGAGTTATAACTATTAGTTTATAAGGTTACTGTCCAGGTTTGGTTACTAAAGTTCAGCAGTACCAAAACTAAACTACCCCTTTAATTATAAATCACGGGAAAAAAGCTAACCTCTAAAAAAAAAAAAATTCCTGCACATAAATGAGTGGGATGATTAAATTATAGTACAAAGAATACCTGTGGATAGCTGACTGACTAGCTGTGCATATAGCGAGTAGAGAACCGGCAGATAAGTAATCCTGAAGTACCACCTGGTAACACCAGACTATCATCAGTCGCCAGACCTTGTTGAACCACATCCTCAAAATAATGAAAGAAAATATAACATTCATAAGAAAAAATATTCACTTAATTTCACTAACATGTTCAAATATATTGTTGAGAACACCAGCTTGATGTGTAGTGAAAATTCTGGACCAAAATAGTAAAAAATACATCTGTTCAGAGAGTGCAAATTAGTAATTAGCCCATGAAAACAGTGAAATGACAAATGAGCTCCTGTAAAGTCTCACTGACACTGAGTTACAAAATCATGGGCGGTAAATGCAAAATTAATTTATTGACTGTAGTGTTAGGGTTTAAACTAATGTTTAGGTCAACTACTCAACTACATTTACTTTTCAGTCAAGAGCCAGTTATTGAGTAAAAATCCTTGAAAAGTAATTTAGACATTTCTTGGTCCATCATTTTGTATTGTCATCAATCAATGATTTAGAATGGGCTACAAACGATACATCATAAACGTGCAAACAGTGTCAGGGGTTGAAAAAGAGCACCAGATAAAAATGTGAATTAATGCTTTCCAGTCTGGGGCTGGCATGTGTTTCGCAGGGCGCTTGCTGGCCCTGGACCTGGTCCTGGTTTGGTGATTCAAGACACATAAGATGATCAGAGTTAAGTAAACTAAGTAAGGCAGTAAGCCAGTAATAAGAGCTGGCATGTACTGTAGCACAATTTGAATGCCAATGCAGTGGTTGGAAGAAAAAAATTAGCCAGGACCAGGCTCAGTCTCACTCTTGGAATCTTAAACAAAATATTTAAACTAAAATTAAAATGTAATTAAATTAATTAGGCAGGACGCCAGGTCCAGGAGTCAGGTCTCACTCTCAGGACCACAATAAAAAATCAATTTGTCCATGTAATGAATCATTGAAATAGGACATCTGATCTCTGATCTCTCTATTGTGATTAAACATAATTCCGGTTCTTGGCTTATCTAAGGTAGATAGCAAACAATCGTTTTAAGGCCGAGTCGAGCCGGCCAGAGAAGCCGAGGATGAGAGAGGGACGCCCAACAGCTTCGCCTGCCGTCATGACCGGCGTGGCTCACTTCTAGTTCTAGCCCACCGACAAAGGCAAAGCCGGTAAAGCTGAAGTTACCTACTTAGTCTTAAGAAGTTGAGTACTTGGTTGCTATCCATTATTCGTATCCAGTCTTAGATCGACAAAACGAATCGTTTTCATGGCCTATTTTAGTGGTTATTTCAGTTAGAATGACCGGCAGTAAGAGACTGAAATTAAATGTAAAAAGATGCCACACAAACAAAATATTTGTCGACCTATTTCAGCCGCGCCCCAGTTCCACTTCCATTGGCATGCCATTGCCCATTGGCATTTGCATTGACATTGTCATCGATTTTTATTTCTTTCAAATTAATAATGAACTCACAAGCTTACATATGATATTATTTCAATCAAACGGTCGACATGATGACAAGATACAAATTACACTAACGGCAGTAACGTTTATTATCTTTTAAGACACAATCTACAAAATATGGTACAATGTATTATAGCATTTTAAAATAAAATCGACTTACTATTTGTGAAAGTTGGATTCCGCCGTTCTGTAATGTTGTCGTCTGCTATCGCAAGGCTCGGTCACTAATGTTATTTGTACACAAAGTTGGAATGCCAAATATGTGTAATAACTTTGGAATGCCGGTGTAACTTCATTTATTAAAAAAATAATTGGAATGACCGATTTTGGTTACATTTCACATATTGATGAAATGTCAATTTTTGTTCATATATTTAGTGTCAATCTGTACAAAATCGGACTTTTGGTTTGTGTATCAAATCTACAATCTACCGAAAATGTGTACTGCCAACTGGGGCGCCCTTCAAGTGGTCACAAAAAATAATTCGAGTTGACCTTCCTCGAGGCAACACGCAAGTGTTATACGCCCTCAACGTTCGTTGATAGTAATTAACGTACGCCATATGCATGCATTGGTCGCGCCGTCGTCAGAATTAACAGCTTACTAATACAAGTACGTTAGTCTAATTCATGAGTAGACAATTATCTTGGATTTATTTCAGTATTATATATACGGTTCGATCGTGCGCGCAAATACTTAGGTGTCCTTAAAATCCATCATTACTAGTAAATTGGGGCAGACATGACATGACAAGTCTTGAGTCAGTCTGTCAATGACGCTGACGGTTTTCATTTGCATCACTTCTAACTGACTAAAGGTTCGTATTTGGTAACTCCTTGCAGTTGCACTCTTTTCTTATCATTCATGGTCTGTTGTAATATTTTTGTCAAACTGTAAGTAATTTGTGTACCACTTAAATCGATGTTTACGTCTCTGCGACGTAATAATCACGGTCGCTGAAAAAGAAGTTAGCGGGACTTCACCAGCAGCTATGCCGTTAGCTAGGGGCGACTTGTGACGTGATTGGAGAGAGAATATCGCATTCCTGCGACTCGTCTTATCGGTACTGGTTACGTCCGATATATGGTGGCTCAAAATTGGAAACGTAATCAATCGAGCAAGTGGGTGGCCAATACGATTGTTGTTTTCAGTTTCATATTTAGAGCCACCACATCAGTTTGAGCTACGGATGTAACCGCAGGAGTACGGTACTATTCTCTCTCCATTCGCAAGTCACCCCTAGCTAAGGGCATAAAGCTCTGCAGCTAATGAAGTCTTGCTAACTTCGATTTTAGTGACCGCTAAGTGAGACCATAATATAACCACAGACCCGAGGAAAAAACAAATAGTGCAATGAGTTATACGAACCATTTTAGTCAGTTTGAAGTGATGCAAATGAAAACAAGTATGGGCTGAGTGGACCATTTAGATGTGGGATAGATTCAGTGGCGTAGCGACGAGGGGGGGGGGGGGAACGTGCCCCTCCCCCCCCCCCCCCCCAATAATTTGGAGAAAAAAATAGAAAACATAAGGGGACATTTTTTGGAAAAAACAAAGAAATACATAAGGTGTGGGCCCCCCCCCCCCAATAATGTTGCGTGCCCCCCCCCCCCCCCCCCTCCCCAATCAGTCCGACCACGCTACGCCACTGTATAGATATCATGCATTCATGCTCTTTAGGAAAAGGAAGTTCAAATTGACAATTTCTAAAAATAGATTTTTGATGAAATCACACTTCACCACTATTGGATAACGAATACTTGTTTTTTCTCTGTTTTATCCTCTGTACACATGCAAATCACACCCAATCACATGCAAGTCAGTCAATGAGCACAACCCAGACAACCAAGAACTTTCAAGTCATATACAAAGAGGCTCTGGACATCGTGATTTAAAAAAAATATATATATTTATTATTTATATAGATCATCCTTGTTACCGTAGCAACATCATTTGTACAGGATTTTGTATGATGAATAAGTGCATAGATTAACCGTGCGTAGAAGCATGAATTTCAAACCCTGTAAAAATGAAAATTCAGTCATGTAGAAATGTACATGAAAGAATAACAACACAAATATGAACGCAACCCACATTCCATTATCATGAAAAAAATAAAGGTTATTTGAATGCAAATAAATGTATACAGATATTAAATATCTTTTTCAAACAAGAAAATTGACATGAACATAGTAATTCTCAATCAGGCCGTTGCAAGACAAATACCTATACTCATGCAGCATTGGTTTTAATTCCATTTGAAAGTTCATTAAATAAGATAATATATGTGAAATAAGAATCATTCAATTTCAAATGCTCTCATAGTTGTAAAATTTGATAAAGGGTCCTTTCTAATAAACAACGATACCAAGAAAAGTACTTTTGGACGTGTAGTTTTTGTTTTAGGGCGCTTTGAGTAAGACCATGTCAGGTTCCTATTTTTGTCAATCTTACCAAGTCAATGCTTGATGAATGAGAAGTCTTACTGCCTGTCATATTTTATGCCCATTTAGACAGTGGGCCCAAAGGTCAATATGTCTTCCAAAATTGATTTTCATAACCTATTAGGGAGGATGGGAACAGTGTTGCAAATGATGGCCAATATATTAGCTAAAAACATCATTTTTTTTTTTACAAGTGCAAATGTTGAGCATTTTGGAAAAACGTGCATTTCCGTGAAGTGATCATTTTCGCATATAACACATAATAATGCTTTACATACATGTAAGTGTACATACACATAAACTTCAAACAAAATGAAACTTAAACCTCACTCAACTTAAAGGGTACCACCACCCAAAAATAATATTCTTATTAAAGAAAGGTAACATCTTTAGTATTCCATTCCATCAACAAGTTCACAAAAATATGTTTCCAGAAAAAAAATAAATAATTGGAAACGCATCACCATGCTAAAGCATGCGTTCATGCGGTTTGAATTACGCAGACTGCTATGTGTGCGGTGAATTGCAACGTGTGCAGAGCGAACGAATCGTCCGGGAATCTATTGTTTACAAACGTGCACGTGAATAGCATTGGCGCACTCGCAAATGGTTGGCCCGTATGGAACCAGGAAATAGCAGTGGTTCCGTAAGTAGTGGAAATTAATTGCTTTGTTTATGAATTACACAACCCTTTGCAAAATGTTGGGTATCTGATATCACAAAACGGTACCAAAACATATAATAATGTGTTGTTCTTTGCCTGGTGGTCCCCTTTAAAACTAAAATTTTCAGTTGTTATTTTAACCCATCAAGAAGTAACAACATTTTAGTACATAAACACTCAAATTGGCAACTCCAAATTGGCAACATCTTATTTTAACTTGCCATTTTTACATGTTAGCTCAATTGTTCCAAGTTCATCCAAACTAGTCTTCTATTTTTTGCATAGTTGCCAATTTGACTTTTATACAGTGAAACAAAATAATAGTGTATTGCCATTTAGAAGATTTAAGTCTAAAAGTCACAATGAAAAAAATTAATGAAAAACATAATACATAACAAATAATTTAAAAAAAAGGTACAATAATAAATTAGAGCACAATTCATGAAAACGTTACTTTATTCTATATTATGTACATGTACGCTCTACGCGGATAAATTGAAAATTTAAGTCTAAGATTCAAATTTAAAATGAACAAATTGCTATCAGTGTACATTTAAACAAAAAATAGTACAATAATAGTTGAATGCATGAATCCGAGATCCTGTTATGACTTTTGAATTCTACCGATCCGAGAACGAGACAGGATTTTGTCTTTACCTAACAGCATAAGTTGAAGATACGATCATCCACCGTGATCATTTAATGTATGTCCTGTCAGAAATTTCGTAATCAAGGTAATTTGAACAGCATGTTACGTTACCATAATTCTGTTTAAATCATGTCAGAAATGCTAAAACTATAATTCATATACAAATTTGCTGTAATTTAGAAGATGATTTGTGACCTTACACCACAATAAGACCAATAAGTGGTCCTTCGTAGGCAATTTAGACATGGTTATAGGCCATCTACAAAGTATGTACGCACAAAAGGGGGGGGGGGGGGTTTCGCACCGATGTGTATGGTATGCATACAGGGGGAGGGGGGTCTCATTGTTTGCAAGGCTTCGTGTCTCAAGCAAGCAGTGGCTGCACTCAGGGATGCCAGTGACCTGCAGGTTGAGAGCCTGAAAATGGAGTCTTGATACTTTGTTTGTGTGCAAAACAGTACAAATAAGCCTGAATTTGTAGGAGCCCAGGGCCTGAAATTCAGGCTTTTGCCTGAAAACTGGCATCCCTGCTGCACTGCATGCAGGATCCGGAACGACTGAACACATGATGGAGACTACCCGGCGAGCGGTGAAGTCATGCGCGATCCCAAGAGATTGGGGGGGGGGGGGGGGGGGGGGGTGGACCACATGGTAAATTTCGGACCAAAATATGGATATATGTACTTTTTAGATGGCCCCCATCACAGTAAAATTCATTACCTTTAAAATTGTACATAATTTGTCATATTTAGACGAAGGCAAACCCTATGAAAATGAGTGACAGAGATTTGGAAAATGGCTTTAGCAGTTTTAAAACAAGGGAGAAACGGGCCACTTCAAAGATTGCCGCCCATTCAAGCACTGTAATCTGAGTAATTTTTATTTGATGAAAAAACATACTTAAACATGATTTCTGATGATCAAATTTTATAGAAGGTAGATTAAGATACCTTCATTCAGGAAATACAAACATTCTAAATCTCATATTTTTAACCAAAATTTATTTCAGCTAATAACAGAAACTACAGTCGAATCAACACTACTAGTATTATGGTGTGTCCATATTCCTCCATAATAACAAAAGATCCTCCTTTATCTAAGTTTGAAATTTTCAAGGTGATAAGGGCATTTCCACGGTAACTCGCGTTACACTTTATGGTAAATTGACTACTTCAATGTGCAGTAACTCACATTATTTTATCGAACTGTAGGCTGATTTTATCACCAAGGATTAAGTAGATTTGCACTAACTAGATAACACAAAAAAGACTGACAGAGCTATATTTAGGAACCTTTACAGAAGAATCCTGTTTGGTAACTCGCGTTACCAAAAAAAGACATGGACAAAATTCAGTAACCCCTAAAACGTGAAAAGCATGATTAAAATATTAATCCTGGTCAAATATGTTATGTGCTAATTTGACGTTTGTATGTGTCCTAGGCTATGAGTTAGTATTGAACAAAATTTCAAAGAATTTGGGAATAAATTGTAGGATGCACAATTCCAGCATCACCACCGCCTGGTTGGTCGAAGCGCGCTTCACGACGATAACGGTGGTCGAACTCATTGTCACATCCGCGTCGTACATCAGATCGTCCCCCACAGAGATTGTAACCGATGTTACGCCCGACTTGATGAGCGGACCTGTGGCCGAGAGCACGATCATGACCCAGGACCAGCCCTAGTTCCACTGATCTCTAAATATTCTTGTGCAAGCCTTTACGGTTGAATGAGTAAGGGAAGTATATGTGTGATCTGCTACATTCTTTTGAGTTTTATACTATTCTAGCATATTGATATCAATGAGTTAGAACCAATGATGCTAATTACCATGGTAAATATCGCTGGTCCGTAATCGGGCCCCTGGGCCCAGGTACCATTCTTGTCCTGACGGTCGCTGAAATGGGTGCTACGTCTCCCCAGATGGTCACGATGACCAAAATCACTGTTTGACTCGACACTCGAAGTTGTCCTGACGGGGACTCCGGTTGCCGAATTCGTCACCTCATCCAGTCCAATGGTTGAAACTGGCACCACGGCAGGCCCCACTGTCGAATTCAGCTCTGCCCTGGCTGGATGGAGAGCAGCTGTAATAAAAAACAAATAAATTTCATATTTATATTTTGCATTTGAGCCATTGGCATGAGGAAACTGACATTTTAACAGGAGATTGTCACTCAAATGTGTGCTTTCAAGTTTCATCTCGGACTTGGAATGGATGAACAATGACATGAAAATCTATGGGTGGGTTTGCACTACGAGTAGTACGATTTCCAGTAAATACACATTTTTAATGTGAAATTTGAGAGCATAATTCACTAATATCCCGTTGAGGTACCTCAAATTAGAAATCTTATTTGACAACTTTATCCACCCTAGACCCCGGCAGACTCATATATAAATTTTTATTTGTTTTGTTACATTCCCATCCTAATGTATTGTTCAGAAACCAGTACGCTTTATCGATGCACCAAACCCTCTGCGCTACCGGTCTATAAGCAACAGTATCCATTTCCATATGTGGAATGGAGAGCCAGGGAAAATCATGGATAGGCCTATAGATGTGTGCAATCTGCTGGACAGCACAAACACATTTTCAGAAATATATAACTTTTGAGGGAGATTTGCACAATATCTAGCATTGCCAGTGGGTCACGATATATGGGGCATGTACAAATAGATGTAGGGCAAGTTAACTTATAGACTAGTTTGCTTGCCCATCGGGCAACTGATATTTATTTTCAACTAAACAAGACTGTAAGCAAGCTAACACTATGGCAAATCACGTTCTGGCAAATAGTGGCATACCTATTGTACAGGGCAATTTTTTTATTTTGTTGTAACTTTTTCCTGTAAATATTTGAAAGGTGGACGGTAAACCAACTTGTTTGGAATCCTACACAGAATGAACATGTTTTATGCCTGTACGATGTTCATGGAAAAATGGACACTTCAATAACTGTTTTCCCATCTGGCATTTGCCATAACATGTACTTACATGTATTCACATTTTTTCTTTGGGCAAGAAAAATGTGGCATGAGCAAATGTGTCACATAAATAGACATACCTTATTTGTTATTGTCCTTTCTGCTCCACTGGAAAAGTGAAGAACTGCTCTCATGCCGTCATCAGTTCCATGATCTTGAATTAGTCCTAAATGCATAAAAATGGGAACAATAATATAATTATAAAAAGAATTCATTTTAAAAATACAAATTGGTTATCAACAAATTTAGAATTAGATACATTCTGGCAAGCTTTATAATTAAGGGCTCTGAATTTTTGCCTTTAAGTAAATGTAAACGTAGTCAAGAAAAGAATTTAAACTATTTCTAAAAGAGATGTTTGGGACGGTATCTTAAATGCATTAAACATGTAGTTTGTACTTCAAAACAGCCAAAATGAAGTTTTCTGAAGAACGCAAGATGCACGAGTGTTGTTTTCTTTTGTTCACGATTCCCTGACCCCGCAGTGAGCAGATAACAAGGGTACATTCGCACAATGGAGTATTTCCCAGGGGCCATATTTTGGAGGCGCAAGCCGCAAAGGAGCCTTGGCCCCGGGGATGGTGGGAAGACCCTGGCAGATACGGTCCGGTCGTCCATGGTAAGACATTCCTCTCTAAATGTTCATACATGTCCAGAAATCAGTAGGCTTTTTGATGTACCAAACCCCTCTGGATCTGGGCTGCTGGTCTATACATAAGTACCAACACCCATTTCCATTCATCCAATGTGGAATGGAGAGCCGGAGAAAATCATGGATAGGCTTACAATCTGCTGTAGCACAAATGCAGCAAAAATTTTGTTGAGAAAGATTTGCAGTTTGCACCAATTCTATCCGTGCACCAATTCTATCCGTGCCAGTGGGTCACGAAATGGTAAACCAGGTCTCGAAAGTAGCACTTGCCCGAGGCAGGTACACATTGATGTAGGGCAAGTTAATTTTTCATAAAAGGACTAGTTTGCTTGCCCAATCATACCAAATCGGGCAACCGGCATGGAAACTGATGTTTCTGTTCAACTAAACGAGACTGTAAATCATTACATGTGTGAATCTCATCATCAATTTAAAACTCTCACTCAGTTATCAAATTAAATGTATGAATGTATGCTTGTTATCAGTTGCCTTTTATTTGATTTATTTGCACCAACATATATGAAATCAGGTATATTCAGCGGTTGAAACTTGAAATTAAGAAAGCGTGATGTTGTAGTGATTCGCAGATATGATCACTAGCATCGTTTATTCCCTCCCGATATTGTAGTATTGTAAACAGCATAGATTGGTACATGTACAGTAATATATGGACGTACATGTACGGTAGTCAACCATACAGTGTATATAGGGTTAGATATGGGTTAGTTGCATTACGTGTAATTGGGTACACGTCCGTAAGGCAGAGCCGTATATCGACAGGGATCGCGCGCACACGGGTTACGTGCGCGCGCGGCACATCAAAGATGAACAATACAATGTTGCTGTCATGACAAGTTCAATTTAAAACTTTTACAGCTTAACATAGACTTAAAATACTGTATTTTCAACTGATACAGATAGTCAATTACTCACATGACATTCGAAAATTCATTGAATTTGCATTAGTTTCTGATGAGGCAAATCAGGAGGTCCTCATAACCGTCAGGCAACACAAAATCAAAAGGAAAGTCGGATTTTAGGGATCAGGAGCTCTTTTAACTATAACCTAACCAGGCGCCGTACGTAGTACGGCGCCTGGCATACTGAGGTGTGTATACCGTGATGGTAACACTTGATAGGCTTTAACGGCAAACACACTTATAAAAAAAATATATATATCATACTTTAAATAACATATCTCGGTTCATACTTACGAATTATGTTATGCATGGACATCAATGATCCAAATTGCAAAACGTCTGATGCTCCATTCGTTTGATTTATCCTGAAATTTACTATAAAACTGGCAAGATTACAGAAGTGACGAAAATGGTATCCGAATTTGTTCGCTGCAAGCAATATCAGGTGATCAAAAACTTGTCGGCAATGCACCCCCTGTACCCGATCAACCGATCGCCCCGCGCATGCGCTATGCATTGCCGAGAGTTTTCGGTCACCTGACATTGCATGCAGCGAACAAAGACGAAGGAAATAATAGTCATCATCATCATCATCATCAATTTGAGCTAAGTTATCATTCTTTTGCAACAATTTAAATAGCAAGCAAGGTAGGTTGAATGTTTAATTAATGTCTAGAACTAAAAAAAAAATAATAATAATAGATGGAAAGTTCTTGAAACCACCCGTCGGCAAATTTCCTACAAATTTTTTAACGTTTCGTCTTCGCTGATCACAGTTATTTTAACTACTAAAACAGTCAAAGTAGTAGTACAAGAGTAACTTTTAGGCAATTATGCTGCAACTGCAAGACTATAGTATTAGGGATTTCGTGATCAAAATCTAGCAAACGCATGGGCATGATGCATGGCCCCATGGGTTGAAATTTCTCAAATGTGATCTAGCCGAGTTGAAAAAACCGGCAAAGGAAAATGATTAAACGATTCCAGAGTAAGAAAAATGCAAATGAATTTGATGCAGTCTATTGGCCGAGTGGTGCCGCTCATACTCGTATACTAGATCAAGACAAGGGCCTTGCCTTGGTGGAGGAAAGTACAGATCTAAAAATTGTCCGCGCATGCACAAAGTATGAATCGCCAAACAAACAAAAACACTGCAATGTTTCAGATATCAAACTATACCATTTGTATTCACTTTTGTTATTGAAAGGACCGTTTGATATTCCAACCACGACAGCATAAATGGTTTTATGTAAGCTGTGGACGTTTCATTACACACAGCGCACAAGAAATGGGCCTAAATTCAGCTCATTCCCGTGTGTTGAGCGATAATAATCGGTCTTTCTAAATGAACTACTGAGCTGAGCGTAGTCGTACTATTCATAGATCTACAATAACAAAAGCGAGAATCAAGTCTTCTAAAATTTTAATTTAAATTTCATAATTTGACTTTTGAGTCAAATTATCGTGAAAAAAACAACAAAAAAACAACAGCAAGATACACATATTTTATGAGCAAAATGCAGATATATCGTTTGTAAATAAGTTTCGAGTCACATGTTCAGTGCTAACTCTAGTTCAGTGCATTCTCATTCTCGGCAAATCTAATTTCAAAGTCAGCCCTAGGGCTAGGCCTGTCCCTTTTCTGGCTGGCTTCTCCCCCGGGCCGGGCCCGGCCAAGTTCCCTGGCAACTACGCCTACTTGTAGCGTGCAGTGCAGCAGTGCATGAGAAATGTGTAGAGTTTGTCATAAAAGAACATCGGTACATTGGCCATCGTAAAATACAATAAAAGTAAAAGTCAGAGTATTTATACAAACCTTATGTTCGATCAGCTGGCCAGATTTTCAGTGTAATTTGGAGGCGTCATGGTCCAGGGTCATGGTGTTTTGTGCGCCGTTTGTTGAAATGCACAAAAGTATGCAACGTAATTGTTGGATTGGATCCGGTGATTTTTCAGACGTACGCGTCGCATGCATCCGATCCGATCCGGCATTTAATCATCCGCCATGCGGTATCATTTCCTGCACCATCGTTGAAAATTACACGAGGGCGTATAGAAATATACTTACATCCTTTTAACTAAAATATATCGCAAATTTTCCGACGTTTTTTGTTTGCCAAAGGCGTATGTCAACATACATCCTTTTGACAGACGGATACCGAGCAGAAACCAACAAGATTTCCACAGACAGGGGCGTATGTATAGATACGCCCTTTTGCCGTACAGAATACGACGATAGTTATGCAATCGGGTACAGAGGGCCCCCGATATCTCAGAAACTATAACTCGAGCTCTTCTGAAATTTGGCCCAATGAAAATTTTGACCTCAAAAACCCCAAGTAGGCAATACAAAAAATATGGCCTATTTTCGAGATACGCCTCTTTGCCAGATGACGGCCGGGGGTCTGTAAGCATAACAATTTTCTGCAAAATGACTTTTCTTCTTTTTATTTATAGTAAAATAAATGATAAATTCTGTTGAAAACCAGTTATTTCGTTTCCTTTAGAATTATTCGTTAACATTACAGATGGTCTGCGGCTACAATGATTCACAAAGCAATTTTGTAAGAAAACAGATATTTCCTTAAAATGTGAGGATTGCTTTAATTCAGGAAGCACTCTGTAAAATCACAGAAAATCGGTACTGTAAGCATACAAATTTCCTGTAAAAAAACTGTTCTTCTTTTCTTTTTAAGTAAAATAATTGAAAAATTATGTTGAAAAACAGTTATTTCGTTTCTTTTAGAATTATTCTTTAAAATTACAGATGGTCTGCGGCAACAATGATTCACAAAACAATTTTTTAAGAAAACAGATCTTTCCTTTAAAATTGAGGATTACTTAATTTCACGAAGCACTCTGTGAAATTACAGAAAATCGGTACATGGGGTCTGTAAGCATAACAATTTTCTGCAAAATGACTTTCTTCTTTTTATTTAAAGTAAAATAAATGAAAGATTCTGTTGAAAACCAGTTATTTCGTTCCCTTTAGAATTATTCTTTAAAATTACAGATGATCTGCGGCAACAATGATTCACAAAACAATTTTGTAAGAAAACAGATCTTTCCTTAAAATAAGAGGATTACTTTATTTCACGAAGCAAACAGTAAAATTACAGAAAATCGGTACATTGGGTCTGTAAGCAAAAACATTTCCTGTAAAGAAAACTTTTCTTCTTTTCATTTCAAGTAAAATAAATGATAAATTCTGTTGAAAAATAGTTATTACGTTTCTTTTAGAATTATTCTTTAGAATTAAAGATGGTCTGCGGCAACAATGATTCACAAAACAATTTTTTAAGAAAACAGATCTTTCCTTAAAAAATGAGGATTACTTTATTTCACGAACTACTCTGTGAAATTACAAAAAATCGGTACATGGGGTCTGTAAGCATAACAATTTTCTGCAAAATGACTTTTCTTCTTTTTATTTATAGTAAAATAAATGATAAATTCTGTTGAAAACCAGTTATTTCGTTTCCTTTAGAATTATTCGTTAACATTACAGATGGTCTGCGGCTTCAATGATTCACAAAGCAATTTTGTAAGAAAACAGATATTTCCTTAAAATGTGAGGATTGCTTTAATTCGGGAAGCACTCTGTAAAATCACAGAAAATCGGTACTGTAAGCATACAAATTTCCTGTAAAAAAACTGTTCTTCTTTTCTTTTTAAGTAAAATAATTGAAAAATTATGTTGAAAAACAGTTATTTCGTTTCTTTTAGAATTATTCTTTAAAATTACAGATGGTCTGCGGCAACAATGATTCACAAAACAATTTTTTAAGAAAACAGATCTTTCCTTTAAAATTGAGGATTACTTTATTCCACGAAGCACTCTGTGAAATTACAGAAAATCGGTACATGGGGTCTGTAAGCATAACAATTTTCTGCAAAATGACTTTTCTTCTTTTTATTTAAAGTAAAATAAATGAAAGATTCTGTTGAAAACCAGTTATTTCGTTCCCTTTAGAATTATTCTTTAAAATTACAGATGATCTGCGGCAACAATGATTCACAAAACAATTTTGTAAGAAAACAGATCTTTCCTTAAAATAAGAGGATTACTTTATTTCACGAAGCAAACAGTAAAATTACAGAAAATCGGTACGTGGGGTCTGTAAGCATAACAAGTTTCTGTAAAAAAAAACTTTCTTCTTTTCTTTTAGAGATCTGTTCTGTTAAATTAAAGGAAATTTCCAGTTACAACAATTTACAGAATGATTCTGTATTTTTTTTTCTGTAAAATCTACTGTTTTTTTTAACAGTGTACCTGAACTTCTCATCCAGCCATCCCCCTAGCTGCAAACGATCAATCCCTTTCTCTCAACTTACCAGGCTTCGCTGACTCTGCAGCGATGATGAGGACTTCCGCGCGCGTTCTGACGAAATGTCAAACTTCTTCCACCGGAGAGGGTATCCCGAGACCATCATTAAGAAGGCCAACAGAAAGGTGACCGGCACCAGCAGGCAAACGGCATTGAGACAGAAGACCACCCACCCCCCTCAAAGAGTGCCTTTGGTACTAACGTACCATCCCAACACAGCGAGGGTCGTTTCCTCAATCATGGAAAACACAAATATATTGGACAGCGACCAGACAATGAAAAAGATCTTCAGAGAACCCCCCCCCCTCGTGGCGTACAAGAAGGACAAGAGTCTGCGAGGACTACCTTGCAAATCGCGACTGAGCTCGGAGACCACCAGGGAATCCCTACCCCCGGGAACGTATCCTTGCCACCGGGGACGCTGCAACACGTGTAAGTACGTTGCCAATACGACGACGCTAGAGGGTCCTTCGTCATCATGGCGGGTAACACACCACATCACATGCACGTCTACGAGCGTTATCTACGCCATTCGCTGCAAACGATGCTCAAAGATCTACGTGGGTGAGACCAAGAGGCGGATGGCCGATATAACTACCGAGCACATAAGGTCCATTTGGCTCAAGATGGACGGTTTCCCGGTCGCTCAGCACTTCAACTCTGCTGGCCATAGCATTGCCGACTTCGAAATTTCGGGACTGGTCGCCGGCTTCAGGACGGATGACGAAAGGAAGAGGAAGGAGGAGAATAGGATCTTCCGCCTGGGTTGCATACAACCCCATGGACTGAATGTTACGTTCTATTAATTCCCGATTCATTAATTCCCCCCTCTGTCTGTCCCTCTCTTCCCACCTTTTCTCTCACACACCTCCCCCTCCCCCCGCCCCTCCCCCTTCCCCCCGCCCCCCCCCCCCCCCATCTCCCCTCTTTATGACGTATATTCTTTTGCCGCGCTTTGCGCGTCATAACAATTTGGCGTCCTTGGATACGCTTTTTTTTGTTGTTGATGCAATTATGAATTAAAATTTGTCAGTTTGACAAAGGCCTATGGCCGAAATATCACCTTAAAAAATCTTTCCACGGAGTATCTTATTGAATTTCGTTGTTTTCTATACATTTCGACTCCGAGTAGAACTTTTACTTATGTCACATGGTAGGTATCTATGAGTCATATTTGGTTTATTTTGACCAGTTATGATGGGAATCGACTCCTAGACTATTGAAAATGACCTACCATATCGACTTTTATTACAAAAAGTAGCTTTTTGGCGGCCATCTTGAAAAATGGCTGCCATGTTGGAATTTTGTTTGGCTCAATGTTGTTTCCATAAAAGTGGACCAATGGCAATACACATGCCGATTTACATGCTTGTATGACAATTTGAACGATTTCTGTGGGTTTTAGCACTTATCTGCCCCACTATAAATGAAGTTAATGTAATGACTGATTTAATGGAAAGTGTTTTTGTAGAATTGTTTATTCCTGGCAGGCGGAATGTTATAATTGGGGTCGTTTATAGACCGCCACAGGGTAATGTGAATTTGTTTATTAATGAAATGCAATCTGTGTTGTCAAACTCAATATTTTTAAATAAAACAGTTTTTGTCATGGGCGATTGTAACATTAATCTTCTTCAGCACGATGGGAATGTAAACGTGCGTGACTTTTTTAATATGTGTGTATCTTTCTCTTTATTGCCTTTAATTACTAAACCTACTAGAGTTACGGACACTTCGTCTACTCTCATTGATAACATCTTTACTAATGTACGACCTTTCCCTGATGCGGGTATTATCATTTCAGATTTGTCCGACCACTTTCCAGTATATGCGAAGGTGTCATTCGGTAGAAATATTTGTAATACTTCGAGTAATAGATATGTTCGGAAAAGTAATCCTACCAGTATTGCTAAATTAAGAGACGAGTTACTAGCAACTGATTGGAGTGAAGTATTACGTGATAATGACGTTGATAGCTCATATGATAAATTTTTGAATACTTTCTTTCTGTTGTATGATAAAAATGTACCTTTATGTAAATGTAATAGTAAGAATCGTAGAACAACCCCTCGGTTGCCATGGATAACCAATTCTATATTGAGGTCAATAAATAGGAAAAATAAGTTGTACTATAAGTATAAGATAAGCAGGAAAAATAGTATTTATCGGAATACTCTTACTTCCGTTTTACGTGCTTCTAAGAAGCAGTATTATTTCGCTCAATTTCAGGCAACACATCATAATATTAAAGGGACATGGAAAGTGATAAGGAATGTTTTTAAGTCAAAGAAGAAAGCGTCTGATGTAAGTAAATTAAATGTTGATGGAAATATAATTGATGATTTGGAAATTATTGTAGACAAATTTAATGAATATTTTTGTAATATTGGCCATAATTTGTCACGTGATATTCCAGAGTCTCGGAAAACATTTCAATCCTTTTTAGGAAACCCTACTCATAACAGTTTATTTGTAATGCCAGCGACTGTAGAAGAATTGCTTGATATTGTTCATTTTTTGAAGAATAAGAAAAGTCCAGGTTGTGACTATGTAACAAATGAATTGATAAAAAATGTAATTGTAGGTATTGTACAACCCCTCATACACATATTTGATTTATCAATAACCACTGGTGTTGTACCCATGAGAATGAAAATTGCAAAGGTTGTACCAATTTTTAAAAAGGGTGATGCCCTTATGTTAAATAATTATCGTCCTATTTCTTTGTTAACTTCATTTTCTAAAATTCTTGAGAAGTTAATGTATACCCGGACGATAACATTTTTAAAGGGGTAGTTTAGTTTTGGTAGGGCTCAACTTTAGTAACCAAACATGGACAGTAACATTATAAAACTAATAGTTTTAACTCCACCATGCTCGAAAGGTATACAAAATTACAAACGACTAAATAAAAAGCCCGTTATCATGAAAAAAGAGCCATTACAACTCAAGAGGGCGCTTTCTAAAAAGGCATTGGTTTCAACCATTTTTCATACAAAATTATGCATGTGATGTTTTATTAAAATAATGATTAAATAGAGAGATCATCAACAACTATTTAAAAAACGCTTTTGACATTTTTTGAAAAAGTGCAAGCATTTTTTAATTTTTTTATAAAAATTCATCTAATTATTTGGGCCCCAAATAATTATTGGATCATATATAAACCCCTCAAAAAAAGTTCGGAAACTCAACTTTGATCGATTGTATCACTTTTATTGTCAAATTGTATTTTTTCCTTTTAGTGGCCTATCAATGCATGATGATTTCCCTTTGAAATGGTACATTATTTGTCATTAATTTCAAATCAGGGAATACGCAGTGCGTTTCAGAATGGAGGACGGTCAGAAGTCAAATGTCGCAAAACGGGCCGAAAGTATTCAGTTGGGAAATTTGACTCTTGTGCCGTATTTTTTAATGTTCAAGTTGTATCGAAGATTGTCGCGTGTTAAAATGATTTAAACTTATCAAATCTGGTATCATTTTAAAGCCCATGTGTCTATCTTTTCAATACGGTTATGTCCGTAACAATTTTATTAACAGGTTAAGTATGGTACAGCTGAACATGGGTAGGGCCGAAAGGGAAATGTTGCAAAATGCATTTCTTTTTGTGAAATTGAAGGCGTTGCATCGAAAAACGACTATTGGAGGGATGTTTTAGGGTTTTAAATTGCATAATCATCAGTAAATTTAGTATCATGTGAAAGCGTGTTTATTTTTCTTTAAAATCATGTCTCACCTGTAATAATTATGCTATTGGGGTGTGTGCAGTAAAACCGGATATGGGGGTCTATAAATGCTATGAATTTAAGACCATGGCTTCTTGTTTCAAGATTCCGGTAAGATATTGTTGTATTAATCATAACTCTATCATCATTACGTTTTGCACTATCGGAAAGCTCGTTAATTTACCTTTAATATGATGTCTCATTTGCAAAGATTATGCTGAATGTGAGTGTGTAATACAGGAAACTCACAAACTTGATGTATTGAAAATGCTTCAAATTTCTCTAAACCTACGCAAACTGGCCAGAACTGGCATATTAGCGCCCTCTTCGACCGTGTAGGTATGCCCTTTAACCACGTATCAAACGGTAGAAAGTCGACCTAGCAACGTGTCATTTTGAGCCCCATACATTTAGAGGTACTACACACACCTCAAGCACATAACCACTATGAATGGGGCATTATTTCATTGACAAATTAACACGCTTTAACATAATGTTGAATTTCATAATGATAATGTAAAGTAAAGTACTAAGATATCCCCACAAAAGTCGTGTTTGGATGCAACGCCTTCAATTTCACACAATCAAATGCATTTTGCTTACATTTTGCTGTCGATCCTCCCAAATATTCACCTTAATTGTACCTACCCGGCTTTCATAATTATTCAAAGTGAGGTGTCATTGGAAAGATAATTAAACAGGCTTTTTTCTGATACCGTATTCAACAGCATCTCTTCATTGTCAATATATTCATCGTCGAAAGAATTTGAACTTGAGAAAGACCGTGATATGGGTGTCAGACCTTCCAACTGAAGTTTGTTGGCGCATTTTGTGACATTTCACTTCTGACTTTCCCACATTCTCAAGTATTCTGCGCATACCTCGTGCTCGTGATGCTTACGAATTTGGTGTCATTTTAAAGAGGTATACACACCCTTTCAAGTGATACCAAATATAACCATTATGATTTCTTAATAAAATAGATATAATCGATCAAACTTGAGTTTGCGAACTTTTTTTGAGGGGTTTATTTATTGATATTTCAGCCGTTTCTGGGCCGATTTTGACCAAATAAGGTTATTCTGCCATTAAAATTGCATGTTCTTGCAAATTCGACACTCAGTTTTTCATTACCTCACAAAAAAATTGTGATCTGCAGCGCCCTCTCTACCAAAACTAAACTACCCCTTTAAAGAATGTTAATTTTTTGTAAAATTTTCAGTTTGGTTTTCGTGAAAAACACACAACAACTCATGCAATTTTACATTTAGTGGAAAAGATATCCAGTGCCTTAGATAATCGCATGCATACTGTTGGTGTCTTTTTAGACTACTCTAAAGCTTTTGATACTGTTAATCATGATATTTTATTGAATAAACTGGGCCATTATGGTGTAAGGGGAACAGCATTAGATTGGTTTAGGAGCTACTTAACAGATAGAAAACAGTTTGTTTCTTTGAATGGAATTTATTCGGGTATGCGGGGCGTCACCTGTGGGGTCCCACAGCGATCCCTTCTAGGCCCGCTTTTGTTTATTGTGTATATAAACGACTTTCATTTTTCCTCAGAGATGTTATCATTCATTTCATTTGCAGATGACTCAAGTGTATTTTTCTCTCACACAAATCCTCAAACTCTTTTACAGACTATAAACTCTGAGTTGACTAATGTGACTTTGTGGATTCATGCAAATAAGCTGTCTTTAAATCTAAAAAAAAACTAATTATATGCTCTTTAGTAATTCCTTGAGTATATTGCCTGGAAATGTAATGTTCAATGGTGTTGAAATTGAAAGGGTACCTTCATTTAAATTTCTTGGCCTGTTTATTGGTGAACATTTAAATTGGAAGCACCATATTAGTCAACTTTGTAAATTATTGTCAAGAAATACTGGTGTAATCTATAAATTGAAATCTGTGTTCCCTCAAAGTATTTTACATATATTACATACAACTTTAATTTTGGCATATTTAAACTATGGTGTACTAGCTTGGGGTAACTCATTTAAATCTCAACCTGAAAAATTACTCCTGGTACAGAAAAGAGTAATAAGAATTGTTTGTAATACTCATTATCTTGCACATACCGATGTCCTTTTTAATAATAGTAGTGTTTTGAAAGTTGAAGATATTTATTATTTACAACTAGGAGCTCTTATGTATGATTTGAATGCAGGTTTGCTGCCAGGAGCCTTGGCCAGAATATTTAAGAAAAATAACCAAGTTCATAATTATTCTACACAACACGCGCAAGCATATAATTTTCCTCTTGTTAGAACGCAATTCGCCCTGACGACATTGGGGTCCACTGAAGTTACTTTTTTTGAGTCGATATTGCCTAGATTCATAGTTTTTTAAAATCATTATGTATAATGTAGGAAAATTATTTGCTATAAATAGGCCTGCTTACTAATAATTCTATTCCTGTTTCTCCAATCATCTGTCTGTCTTGTTTTGTTCTGTCTGTGTTTCAGTCTGTATTGCCCCTCTCTCTCCCACTACCTTGTATTCTGTCCTGTTACTCGTAGTATTTTCCTGCTTTTCCTGTAAATAGTCATTATTTAGTAGTCAGTAGATTTTATCACACTTATTTATGTTTATATCTTTTTCAGTTCATTAGTTAGTTTAGTTTGTAAGCATTTTAATGCATGTAGTACTTTTATTTGATGAGTTTGTCTATCTGGACATACCCATAAGATACACACGAGGGACCTTAATTCCACAAGCTCTGCTTTCAACCAAGGTCACCTCATCTTTCTATTGTAACGCCACATTTTGTTAATTTGCTATGTTCATGACATATTTGTAATGTGTGTTATATAAGAAAGATAAATAAATAAACTTGAAACTTGAAACTTGAAACTATGTGTGACTCGCCGAGTTCTCTATAGCCACTACGGTATATAAATTACAATAGAAATATCCAAAGGTCACCGAAATGTGTTATACATAAACCGAATGGGGACACAGTATCCGACAGACTGATTATGCTTCGACGGGCCAACGTTATACAGAATAATACGTCCCTAGTCAGCTGATCCTAGGACAAGCTGACGAATCCGTCAGGATATCCTGCGGCAGGGACAGGCAATCCGTGGAGACAGAATATGCTATGACACCGGCCGCGAATTTGTGATTCCAAAACCATTCAGCTATGGCACTAACGCATTAGATATGCCCGTTTAATTTGAATGGGGCGACTTGAATGGAGACCAAAGCGCACGTATTCAATTCGAGTTATAAATAGACTTATAGCCACTAAATCTGACCTATAGCCACGAAATCTGACCTATCGCCACTAAATCTGACCTATAGCATAGACTTACAACATATGTTGTAAGTCTATGCCTATAGCCACCAACATTAGGCTTAGTATTAGGTACTATTATATACCCTTAAAAACCCTCACCAACCAAGCAAATCGAAATAGTTTCGTGGATAGAGAGTCAGACTGATACGCTAGAGATCCCTGGTTCGAATCCTACCTTGGTACAATGTTTTTTGAATTTGCTATTCTATTCTTTCGGCACTCGACTATAAAATGTTCGAATTTATACAAGTCGGACATTTCGGGTATGCGTGGTCTCTGACCAAATTGCTAATTCACAAGGATTTGCTAAATGGTTTGGGAAACGCAAATTCGCCGCCCGGCCTTTTTAGGGTTAACATGAATAGACGGCTGTTGGCTCGCTTCACAACACACGTGACGTGTGAATCTCATTTTAGGTTCATCTGAAAGAAAATGTCGAGTAGTTGATGGTTTCATGACGTTGAATCGTGACGTCATTCAGTAAGAGTGTGATGGGTTAAGGTTTTCTTCGAGCAAAACAAATGTTCACGATCGCGCGCTTCTTCGGATTAAGGCGCATCTCGTTCTGTGTTGACCAGTTACGTAACTGTTCGAGAACAGCTGGAAGGCTGGATTCATCGCGAGTGCTACGGGTTTCGATGATCGTTAGGTTGTCCACGTATTTGAATACGTGTATGTTTGTGGTGGCAACCAGCGTCATTAATAACGGCCAGGAACACAACAGGACCAAGTTTGGTTCCTTGGGGAACACCGGCGTTCACATTGTGACCAGTCTGATGTTTCACCACCGTATAACACTATAATTTCCTATTGGTACCTAAAGTGGGTTGGAATTTATGTTAATGGGTGGCGCTCATGCTTGAGCGCTCACGGGAGTTATACACGTTGAGTACGTGGGCGTAAGTACGTGGTAAGTCCTCCGGTATGCAACATGACATGCCATACAAAGACATGCTTCGTCCGTCTAGTGCTCGTCGCTGAAGTTCGGTGCTCCCCAAAAGGTAATACAGATTATATGTGTACTAACATAGTTCTAACACACGGCAGGTTAAATAGGAAAGAATTTATTTCCGTTTGAGCCTGCGAATTAGTAAATAATCGTTGTTGACGGTCTGAAAGGAAATCGCTAATCCAGGCTATGAGTGCACCATCGACACCCATCGATAGTAGTTTGGTGATCGCAGCGGTGTGGTCAATGTGATCGAAAGCTTTTGAGAAATCGCTAAGAAGCATCGAATATGCCGTCCCTGGCTTGTCGGTGTGTGAGAACAGTGTGTGTAATATGTCGATCAGACAATGTGTTATTGATGACCCCTTGATGTTTCCGTAATGTCGAACGTCGAGCGAATTACTCATCTGCTGTAGTGAGTGTCCGTTAAACTATAAAATGTTATGCTACTTTGACAAAATGATCAGTCCATGCGATCGGTCTTCGGTCGTCAATCGTTGGAGTTGATGATTTTGGGGTAGGAATGATGTTGGCTCTTTTCCACTGTTGAGGAACTTTATGTTGGGAGTATGATGCGCCGATGATGTGCGTGAGCGGGACAGAGAGTTCTAGTGCGAATGTGCGTATGAGTCTGGCAGAGATGATGTCAGGGCCGTTTGCTTTTCGAGAATTGATTGTGTGGAGTTGGTGGTAGACTTCCCAGGGTTGTATTTCTCGTGTGGGCCACGATGGTAAATACGCCTGGAGTGCAGATTGATCGAGGGGGTGGAGATTTTGCGCCACTGATGCAAACTTGGCACTCATGGCATCCGCTACGCTACGGCCTTGTGATTTGCCTGATCTATGTCGCCAACAGCTATGTTTCGATGAGGGCTGCGATGATCTCCAGTTATGAAACGGATCTCGCGATAACATTTCGAAGAGTTTGCGCGTTTAATGTGTTGCACATCCAGATTGAAATTATCCTATGATGATGATTCCCGAGTCTGGTTGATATTTCAACAAAAAGCCGCTAAATCCACTCCGGTTTCTTTCGAGAAAATCAGTGTTTTTTAATTACCCACATTTGACTGTTTATTCATCAAATCTATAGTACAGGTGGAAGAGCTACTACTAAAGGATATTCAAATGCAAGTTAGAAAAAATCCTGCATACAGCTTGTATTTTATATAATTTTTCATATTTTATGTTTGTTTGGATTTAGCGCCTTTTGCCAGAAAAAATGGATTTAGCGCCTTTTGCCAGAAATATTTGTACTATCGATACTGAGTTGTTCACTGACAATAGTATAACAAGGGTGTAAATGATACAGAATATTTACTCTACTGTAATTGAATCATAGTAGGTCCCCACCCACCAACCACAAGCACACACACGCACGCACACACATACACACCTACACAACAATCCGAGGACCACCTTCACACAAAAAAGAAAACACACATTATTTCCGGCACTTTAGTATTAATAGCTAATAATGAATAGCGCCATCTATAGATCACTTTGCACACAAAATAAGCGGTAAAAAATGTGGGGACCGGGATTTCGGTCCCGACTTTTTAAAATGTCCTGAGTTTAATGGAGTGTTTTCATTCAGTAGTCCCGACTCTGTGGTGTAGGTCTGTACACACACACACACACACACACACACACGCACACCACACCACACACACACACACATAGTCATCAATGCATACTGCTATACCACTGGTACAATACACATCGCATCATTACACCTTGAACCTTGAAGAGATAATCCCTATAGCAGCTCACTGGGGAAGCTAAACTGGGATGACTAGTGATGTGACGTCAATGGCCGACGTGAAAAGTGAGGTTATTTACAGTGTAGGTGAATGTCCATTATATACAATAAGAAATGGAGTGTTTAAGTGCAAGTAAAAACCAGGCTGTGATCTACAGCATCCTGGATCCCACCGGAGGCTGCATGCATCTAAGAGCTGGTAGGGCAGCCTTCTAGAAAGCAGTCACAGATGTTGAGTTGACTGCTATGCTTGGTAGTTGATTCCAGATTCGGATGGATCGTGAGTAGAAGGAGAATTTGTAGGGGTCTATTGTGGCTTGTGGTATTGAGTATTTGAGGATGTGGTCGTTTCTTCCAAAGTACAAGGCTGGTACGATGAGGACTGGAGGTGAGATGCTAACAAGTGCATGGTGAATTTTGAACAGCACGGTAGTCCTGATGCACAAAGCGGGCTGCTGCTCTCTGCACTCGCTCTATCCCTTGAATTGAAGTGGAGTTGTACGGGTTCCAAGCTTTGGAGACATACTCAAGTTGGGGGCGTACAAGGGCCAAGTATGCCCTGTTCTTCACTTCTTTCGAGCATGGGGACAGGGTTCGCCGCAGCAGTCCTAGGGTTCTGTTGGCCTTGTGCAGGATGGTCTGGCAGTGAGAAGGCCAACGAAGGTCCTTTGAAACCGTAACTCCTAGGTACTTGTATTGTTCTACCCTTGGGATGGTCTCATTGTGCAGGTAGTACTCATGGATGCTAGGCTTGTGCTTCCTGGAGATGGTGAGGCTAGCACATTTGCTGATGTTAAATGCCATGAGCCACTTGGTGGACCAATCTGCCAAGGTGTGTAGGTCTTGTTGTAAGATACCGTGGTCTTCTTCGGATGATATGTCACGGTAGATCACACTGTCATCTGCAAACAGGCGCATTCTGGACTGGATGTTTTCAGTGATGTTGTTGATGTAAAGCAGGAACAGGGTTGGACCGATCACCGATCCTTGGGGTACACCAGATGTTACTGCCCTCCAAGATGATCTTGATTCATTTTCTGTTACTGCTTGTTGCCTGTTTGAAAGGAGTAACATTATCCAGCGAGATGTGTCTCCAGTAATACCATAGTGCTGTATTTTGGTATGAAGATGTTGGTGGGGGACACGATCGAACGCCTTCCGAAAGTCCAAGAAGACAACATCAGTTTGACCTCTCCTTTGAAGGGTATGTGCCCAGTCGTGTGTAGCTGATATGAGTTGAGTTGTAGTGGAGAGCTTCTGCCTGAATCCATGCTGTTCATCTTTCAGGATGTTGTTAGATGATACATGTTTGGAGATGTGGCTCAGGACAACATGCTCCATCACTTTGCAACAGATGCAGGTCAGCGAGATTGGTCTGTAGTTGGAAGGATTGCATTTATCGTCCGACTTGTGGATGGGTGTTACAAAAGCCTGTTTCCATGGTGTAGGGACGACACCGGTGTTAAGGCTTTGCTGGAACAAGAAAGCCAAGGCTGGAGCAATCTTGTGGGCGATCAGTTTCAGGAGTCTGGGTGGTAACTCGTCTGGTTCCTCTTGCCTTCGCTGGGTTGAGCTGCAATAGTTGCTTCACAATTCCAGGACGATGGACATGAAGATGACCAATGTTCCCGTAAGGAGAAGGCCCATGCATGTGCTCTTGCTGATTTTGTTCCTCAGTGAAGACAGATTGGAAGTACGAGTTCAAACATTCTGCCTTGTCCTTGTCAGAGGCGTACAGCTTGGATTCTTTGCGTAGAGGAGGAATTCCGATGTTCTCAGAGTGTTTGAGTTTAACGTAAGACCAGAAAGACTTCGGGTTGTCAGTGAGGCTGTTTCCAATCACGTTGTTGATGTATTCCTGGTGTGTATGGTTTACTAGTTTGGCAACTTTGTTGCGGTACTGTCTATATGCGTGCCACGATGAGGTGCTGGGATGACTTCGTGCTTTTTTGAAGAGACTGTCCCTCTTCCGCATATGCCTTTTCAAGCTGGGATTAATCCAAGGGAGGTCAAATCTGATCTTTGTCATTTTAGATGGAACATAATCTAACATGCAGTTGTTGAGAAAATGTGATATAGTGGTCCAGTTTTCATTGACAGAGTTGAGTTCTGGGGATGACAGAATCCTTGAGCCCTTTCTGATCCGCCTTGTGGAACTAGAATACTTTCCTTGGTGGCTTGTGAGCAGTTCTTGGGTTACCCGAGAAGGTAAATGACACTATGTTGTGGTCCGAGATGCCTGGATGGACACATACCTCTGACACCAGTCCAGGATTGGAGGTTATGACGAGATTCAGGATGTTGCTAGACTCTGGCCGTGTAATGTCCCTGACGAGTTGCATCAGAGAATGCTCGAGCAAGAGGTCCAGTAGATGCTGGTGGTAGCTCGCAGTAGGGGGGTTTGACGTGGTGCATGATGCCCAGTTGATGTCAGGGAGGTTGAAGTCGCCTCCGATGATGATGTTTGGGTGGCTACGTCGATGTTTAGTCAACAGTTTGGACAAAGATTGGTGAAGTTCATCTAAGCCTTGTTTCCGGTTACTAGGTGGACGGTAAAAGCTGGCTATGTACAGCGGTTTCGCGTTCGTAAACTGGATGTTACACCAGATGAGCTCACAATCCACATCAGACTCGGGACAGTTGGTGACAATCAGAGATTCGTGTACTGCAACGAATACACCACCTCCATGCTGATTTATATCATTGCGGAAGACGTTGTAACTTCTAGGAAATATGCTATGGGTGGGAACACTGCTATCAAGTTTGGATTCGCAGCCAAGGAGTACATCCGGTCTGTGGTGATCAATCAAAGCTTGAAAGCGTTCCTGTTTGGAGATGATTTTTAGTCCGTTACAATTAACGATGACTGTCTTGATATTCTTTCTCCGGTTCTTAGTTGGAGTAGAGAAATGCGGGCGAGGTACCCCCTTTGAGCTTTCCAAGGTAGGAGTAGACGTCTGGGGGAGACCATCACAATCGACGACGATGCTGGTATCATCTAACTGAAGAGACAAAAATCGGTTGGGATTTGTAAAGTCGGTTTCACTCAATATTGAACTAGACTCAATATTTGCACTGCCGCATCTGCAACATATCCATGAGAAGCTTCTTGAACGGTTCTGGAGTATCTCATAGGATTCCTTAGAGATGCCAACACAGGAGATGTGGCACCAAAAGTTACAGTTATCAGAGAGAAGTGCAGCGTCATGGTCGTTAACACCGTTGTTACAGATTGCACAAGGGAAGTCATGAACCACGTCATTCGGGCCTGGATTCAGCTCCACTTATCCGCCAAGAAGTAGGAGGATTGCTAGGTGGCCGGGTGATGCTGATTGAAAATGTAATATCGGCGACTCTTTCCTACATTTTTGATCTGCCAGAAAACGCAGTGTAAGGCTCCAATTTCCTACATCGTTAGGATGTGTACAGCCACAGGAGAAGAACGCAGTGACACTGGAGTTGTGATGAGAGGAATTGGCAGGATCTAGGTGAGGATTGGTTCTTGAGATCACAAGAATAGTGGTGATGATAAAGAAAAATAACATCACAACCGGGTGTGGTTTTGCTTTTGGAGTATTGCAGGATACTCTTGGTGGCACCATGGTGGCGTTCAGCCTTGTAGACCAAAGTGGATTTGATGTAGGAAGATTTAAAGTCCAATAGCAATGTAGTGCAAACAAAGTCAACCAATCAAAGACAATAATAGCTATGTCATAGACACAAATTTGACTATCAACTTCATTAATTGAGAGAGTAAAAATGAAGCAATTGCAAGCAATAAATTAAAGACAAAATTATCACAAGTCCACGATCCAATGCTGGTTATGAAGAAGGATGATCATAATTGCATAAGACTAAGAGCTGGAACATACTCACAGAGCAAAGAATTGAGTGTTTAAAACCAAGTCCTGCCCCACTAGAGGTAGTACTGTAGTACTGTACAGTGTACAGTGAAGCTGTGCTCCTGTAGTGTAGTACAAGTATGCTGTATGTACTACAGGTATGGTGTGTACTATTGTAGCATTGGAGTAATGTGTAGCTAGCAGCTTCAGTCCCATCTATCCAAAATTGTGCAATGAATAAAGTGTTGAGTAGAAGAACTCCAAATGTTGAGCAAAATCCAATATTTTGCAATAACTAAATATTCAAAAGATAACTACTGGATTCTATCATTTCAAGAAACCCATTTTCAGTCATTAAGAAAAGCAAAAGGAATAAAATGCGCGAAAATAAGGAAGATTTTCAGCAGAAAAACGGGAGCTTATAAAAAGTGAGTCTGTCGGCCATGACGTCACAAGTTCACAATGATATTTGTGTTCTGCTTTCTGATTAGTAGAATATCCGCATGCTGGCAGGTTTTGCCCAATCAGAGTAAGGAATAGAGATTTGTGGATTTAGCGCCTTTTATATCAAATCTGAAATGGATTAAGCGCCTTTTGGTTGAAAGGGTAAACTTCATATACATATTTTTCATATTTCCTGAAAAAAACAATTTGGAGGAAAAATTAAGTGATTTAAATACACATGAGAGCGGTCTATTCAAATCGTGCAAAACATGCAATTTGATAGAAAGTGGATTTAGCGCCTTTTGGAAGCGAGCTCTTCGATTGTAGTTGTGATGTGGGCGAGGAGATCCTCACCGACACGACCTCTTGGAGGGTAGTATAAATCTGGGGGTATATGAGGTAGTATGAAGGGACTAGTCCGAACAGGGGTTGTTCATGGGACAGATTTCGGTTTTTCAAATTTCCCTTTCGTTACAAAGATATGTACGATCGAAGTATTCAGATAAGAAAAACTCCGGGGGAGTTTCGAATCCGTGTACAAAGTGAGTGCAGTGAGTTAGTGAATATCACTTTGCATTTTCACTCATAACTTGACTTGAAATTTTAACACAATACCCTGTGGACATGTGAGATAACATTAATATACATTGCATCAACCATTCATCACTTTTTTGCACATGTCAACAGAGTTACTAGATCCCTTTAAGTATCAGTATTTAATGTAATTTAATGACGTGGACTGGTTATGATCAAATGATATATCTGTTTAGACTTACAACTACAAATATTATTTAAATATAATTATACAGTATGCAAATAACATAAATACTGTACAATGAATTGTAATATTTACTTCTTATCACTCGAGATATTAAGAAAGATAAAACTAGTTGTATTTGAACTGGTGTCATATAGAGTAGAAAATAAGTTAGGTTGTTAATTGTTAAAAACAAGATATCACACATCACGCGATGTTTAGAATTCACCTTTATTCGCATATACATGTATTTGGACACGTTGTTCTTAAGATTTCAGAGACGTTAGCGAGTTATAAAGTGCATATTTTATGACAGTAAGCCAATAATAACCGAGTCATGCCTTCTCTTTTTTCTTAAATGAGTACCATAATTATGTAAACCATGCATATTTTATTTCATTATCCTGTATCAATGTTACTGATTATTTAATAAGGAAAAAATTGGGGTTATAAACATATGTAACTGTGAATAAATGAAGACAAAATAACAGTACAGTTATTCAATGATAATTAAAGATGGAAATGTCCTTTTGTTTTAAGATTGAGAAGGAACTATCGTGAAAATGACTTGTTAACATGCACAGCAAACAAAATTAAACAACTTTTTTAAACAGCCTAAAACGCTGTTTAAACCGGTCCCTCTAACAACATTGTTTAAAATGTTGAACAACCAAGATCTTGTTTTTTCAAAATCTTAAACAATGTTGTTAGAGGGACCGGCTTAAACAGCGTTTTAGGCTGTTTAAAAAGTTGTTTAATTTTTTTTTGCTCTGTATAATGTTTATAACCTACTGTATACATGCTATATATTGATTTGTGTTGTTGGTGGTAAGACAGGAAGTGTGGACACGATTGTGATTGTAATAGACAAGAAGGCTCAGACCCGGCCAGGTCCTCGACTTTTATAACGCTGAGTAATCGCTATTTTATACTATTTATAAATTATTATATTTGCTAAGAAATTTGAAGTACCTACCATTATCGTACACCGATATTGAATATCTAACAGCCTTATCAAATGCACATTGGACTTGATAAATAAAAACACTAATGATTGCCAGTTTTATCTCATTTTATTCAAAGGGGATACACGTGATACATTTATTCGGACAAGTTTCAGCAGTACTGCGAATGTAAAGGATAAAGAAAACTACTCTAATATCGTGATGTCTAAAATTCAAGTGTTGCCTTGATTAAAATATAAATAATGAATACAAAATTTAACATAACAAGTATGCAATGTTTAAAGATCTCAATACGGTCCTTTCGTTTTCGGTGAACGTGCCCTCGCCTCGCCGAAATGACGTCATTTACATGCACAGCGCATGCATCAATATCGGCCACACGCTCACTGTCGGATTTGAGCACGCGTTCACCCCTGTTTTCAGCGGCGACCCAAACGACGGACACCGTGTCTTGTTTATGACGTCATACTCTTCTCGAGATGCATGAAAACGCGGAAATATCATACTAAAAGCAAGTCTCATGTTACTTTATCAATTTGTTTCTAATAATTCTTGCATTGCGATTGCGTACGATGCCAAGCCAATGGCATAAACACGAGTTTGGCCTGTTTGTATGCTATGAATTGAATTAAATGAATGCAAACGTCTACATTTTATTGTACGGCATCGTCTATCAGTACGGCATGCCGTGACGATGTCAATGGGCCAGGGTCGGGCAATAAATGGTTAGGCTTAGCCGACTTCATGTGCTTCCTATGCGTGCCTGGGTTCGCGCGATCGCGGCATGACTGAACGAGCGTCATCGTGTGCCTAGTCAACCCAGTGCAGTTGGGCTCACTCTCGAGTAGTGGACGTGAGCAATACGAAAATCTATAGTACAGGTGGAAGAGCTACTACTAAAGTTGACAATAGTATAACAAGGGTGTAAATGATACAGAATATTTACTCTACTGTACTTGAATCATAGTAGGTCCCCACCCACCAACCACACACAAGCACACACACGCACGCACACAGACACACACACACGCACACGTACACACACACATACACACACAAACACAGACATGCATAAACACATGCGTGCACACGCATACCCACAAACACACACACACACATATTTACACAAACACGCGCAAGCACACACACACACACATGCACACACGAACGCACACACACACACACACACACAGACACACACACACACACAAACGCACACACACACACACACACACACACACACATACACACACACACACACGCACACCACACCACACCACACACACACATAGTCATCAATGCATACTGCTATACCACTGGTACAATACACATCGCATCATTACACCTTGAACCTTGAAGAGATAATCCCTATAGCAGCTCACTGGGGAAGCTAAACTGGGATGACTAGTGATGTGACGTCAATGGCCGACGTGAACAGGGAGGTTATTTACAGTGTAGGTGAATGTCCATTATATACAATAAGAAATGGAGTGTTTAAGTGCAAGTAAAAACCAGGCTCTGATCTACAGCATCCTGGATCCCACCGGAGGCTGCATGCATCTAAGAGCTGGTAGGGCAGCCTTCTGGAAAGCAGTCACAGATGTTGAGTTGACTGCTATAATGCTTGGTAGTTGATTCCAGATTCGGATGGATCGTGGGTAGAAGGAGAATTTGTAGGGGTCTATTGTGGCTTGTGGTATTGAGTATTTGAGGATGTGGTCGTTTCTTCCAAAGTACAAGGCTGGTACGATGAGGACTGGAGGTGAGATGCTAACAAGTGCATGGTGAATTTTGAACAGCACGGTAGTCCTGATGCACAAAACGGGCTGCTGCTCTCTGCACTCGCTCTATCCCTTGAATTGAAGTGGAGTTGTACGGGTTCCAAGCTTTGGAGACATACTCAAGTTGGGGGCGTACAAGGGCCAAGTATGCCCTGTTCTTCACTTCTTTCGAGCATGGGGACAGGGTTCGCCGCAGCAGTCCTAGGGTTCTGTTGGCCTTGTGCAGGATGGTCTGGCAGTGAGAAGGCCAACGAAGGTCCTTTGAAACCGTAACTCCTAGGTACTTGTATTGTTCTACCCTTGGGATGGTCTCATTGTGCAGGTAGTACTCATGGATGCTAGGCTTGTGTTCCTGGAGATGGTGAGGCTAGCACATTGCTGATGTTAAATGCCATGAGCCACTTGGTGGACCAATCTGCCAAGGTGTGTAGGTCTTGTTGTAAGATACCGTGGTCTTCTTCGGATGATCTGTCACGGTAGATCACACTGTCATCTGCAAACAGGCGCATTCTGGACTGGATGTTTTCAGTGATGTCGTTGATGTAAAGCAGGAACAGGGTTGGACCGATCACCGATCCTTGGGGTACACCAGATGTTACTGCCCTCCAAGATGATCTTGATTCATTTACTGTTACTGCTTGTTGCCTGTTTGAAAGGAGTGCCATTATCCAGCGAGATGTGTCTCCAGTAATACCATAGTGTTGTAGTTTGGTATGAAGATGTTGGTTGGGGACACGATCGAACGCCTTCCGAAAGTCCAAGAAGACAACATCAGTTTGACCTCTCCTTTGAAGGGTATGTGCCCAGTCGTGTGTAGCTGATATGAGTTGAATTGTAGTGGAGAGCTTCTGCCTGAATCCATGCTGTTCATCTTTCAGGATGTTGTTAGATGATACATGTTTGGAGATGTGGCTCAGGACAACATGCTCCATGTCACGTACGAAAATACGCCGAGGAGCCAATTGTTCAAGGTCGCAAGTCAGAGAGAGTTTATTCACCTCGGATACAACAACAACAACAACAAAACAGCGGGCCCGATACTTTCCCGCACCGGGTTTGGTGTCTATACATACACTTCAAATGCATATCAAAGATTAAAGCTATAATTATTTCATGACAATTATCCCCCCATTTCGGTAAACATTTACTTGTAAATTTTACTCAAAACATGAAATAATTATTGACATGACTATCTCAAGTTAGCCTTTTTACTACATCAAATACCTAAGTATCCACATGTTAAATCATCGGGCTACACTAGAACCTGTCCATATTTGTCAAAATAAACAATTTCATAAAAGGTAATAAGTGTGTACTTCGTTTCACATTGCATGTACATGTATCACTTATGGTACAACAAAACAAGCTACCGTACAACCTTAATTTGAATGCTGCATTGGTGCTTACACTACAACATATGGTATGGTATTGATGCTTACACTACAACATATGGTATTTTTTTGTAAGCCCTCCTATACATGCACTTACACTGTTACTAAATGAATTTATAACGTCATAACAGAACAGGCATCTCTGAGTAGCTCTTATAATTAAATGAGTGGACCACCCGTTCCCTCAAACTCAAGTCATCTTTATAATCACATATGTTCTTTTACACTTAATAAAATTACACATGTATGCATCAACAATAAATCTGTACTACAAACTTTTCAAAATACTTCATCATCAGTTTTAACAAGTTGAATATTGAATGATCTTGACCAGTATGTATACAATTGCGAAGAAAATCATACCATTAACATATATCACAACAGTTTATATCATTGTACCAATGCATAGCTGAATCGGCGGCTTTATAAAAAGGCATGCAATGCAGATACATATTTCTATAACAACTACAATTAACATTGGTTGATGTCTAATCCACAAAACAAGCTTTCACATTCATAGCCATAATCAAAGTACAATTTTCCTAAAGACAACATACACAATTATCCATCATGAAGAGGCACATTATGTAAATAAGGAAGCTGGATTAATCAAGTATGCTATATAACAGAGAAAACACTAAATACATCTTATAACGACTGCATACATTTTTGTTAATCTGAGAAAACGGGATAAAACTACTTTATTGTGTGTAAGTGAATTATGTATTACTGTATTTAGAAACTGTCCGCACGACAGTTTAAGCCCGCCTTCTCAAACTGTTCGCAAAACAGTTGAATGCTTCCTTGGTAACTGCTCGCAAAACAGTTAGAGCCTGCCTTCGAAAACTGCTCGCAAAACAGTTAATTCCCTCTTATCGAAACTGTTTGCAAAACAGTTAATGCTTTCTCTCGAGACTGTTCGCAAAACAGTTAATGCTTTCTCTCGTAACTGTTCGAAAAACAGTTAAACAATTTCTTCCCTCGAAACGCTCTGAGTTCCTTCTCTGGTGGTGTCGACGTGAAGTCCTTGCTTGCAGTCCCGTGTTCGCGATAATATGGCATCTTCGATTTCTTGGAAGGTTATCGGATAAATGTTTTGATGTCTTCTATGTCGCTTAATCGAGAAATTTTGTTTAAATGTTCGTATCTCGAATTGTATCGTCCAAAATAACAGCTTAAGCGTAAAAGCTTCTCCTCTACACTACTACATTAATAACATTGCAAGAAATGGAAACCATATTTATTAAAAGTTCCTTGTTCCATTCTTGCTATTTCAACAACGAGATGTCACATGTCACATCTACACATGGAATAAAAATGCTCTACAAACATCAAATTTTTCATAAAATTTCAACATCCTTTCTGGCTTGTTTGTTTGTTTGTCCTTTTTGTAAATACTTCAACCCAGAATTACACTTCATGCATGTACAACCTATCATGCACACCTAACCTTAGTCTAACAAAGGAAAAGTAACAAGTTATCATATTTAGCCACAATTCCATTGTGCGTTTCTAACCAACCTTAGGATCCAAATAAATATAACTTCAAATTGTGACATTCTTCTCTTAAAATGCTACACTTAGTAAGACAGATCTTCACAATGTCATTTACTCAATACGAACATACTAATATACAGTAAACAAATATTCCAATCCTTTCAGTATTGGCATCAAACATTTAGCAAATAATTATAACATACATGTTCCATCAATAAATGCCTTCCAAACCCTTTCCTTAGAGCATAACAAAAAAAAAACACAGTTCACTGAATCCAACTGATTAAACATTTCTCAAAAATACTGACCACCATTTATTGTATTGTCCCTTCAGCACTGTACCCTTATTAACACTACTTAATAAGTTTAACTCTACAACCAACTTTACATTCTACTCATAAAATCTGCTGCAGTGTTCTCCTGCCCCCTCACAGATACAAGCCTAAACCTATAATCTTGGAGTATCATACTCCATCGCATGATTCTCTTGTTGTCAAACTTCTTCGCCTGAAGATAGACCAAAGGTTTGTGATCGGTATGTACCTCAAACTCACGCCCACACAAGTAGTAATCAAACTTTTTGATCGCCCACACTATTGCCAAACACTCTTTCTCGATTGTGGAATAGTTTTGTTCCCGTGGCAACAATTTCTTGCTTGCATAAGCAATCGGAAAGTCTTCTCCTGAATGATCCTGCATGAGAACTGCACCCACACCTCTGTCAGATGCATCAACCTTCAACATGAACAGACGATCGAAACAAGGCAATCGGAGTATTGGAGGACTGACCATGCATTCCTTCAGCTTCCTGAATGATTCCTCCTCCTTATCTCCCCACTTGACCTGAGTTGGCTTACCCTTGCACGTCAAATATGTCAAAGACACTGCGATCTCTGCATAGTTAGGAATATAATCCCTATAGTAGCCTGTGAGACCCAAGAATGACCGCACCTGTTTCTTGGTCTGTGGCCTAGGTGAGTTCAAGATCTTCTCGGCTAGTCTACTACTGGTCTGGATTGTTCCATCACTAAAGCTATGCCCGAGAAACTCAATCTTACTGTACCCTAGTGCACACTTGGAAGGACGTGCTGCAAGGTTCACCTCCCTTAACCTCTCCAACACATTCCTCAGTGTCTCTACATGCTCTTCCCATGTCTGTGTATGAATAAGAACATCATTATGTAGTACACTACATGCGGAATGTCCCTCAACACGCTACGCATCATCTTGGTGAACTGCGCGCCGGCAGTGACCAAACCTAAAGGCATGTACTTGAACCGATACTGCCCGCTTGGAGCAAGACATGCGGTCTTGTCCTTGTCACTGTCACTCATGGGGATCTGCCAATATCCCTTCGTCATGTCTAACTTACTAAAAAAACTTGCTTTGTGCTAATGAAGCAAACAAGTCCTTAGGATCGGGGATTGGTTCCGGATTGAACACAGTGACGCTATTCAACCTGCGGAAATCTATACAAAATCTATTGGAACCATCGGGTTTCTTAACCATTACGACTGGGTGACCGTAAGGAGAATCCGCCTGTTCTATGATTCCCATCCGCAACATCATGTCTATCTCCTTCTCTAGAGTTTCTTTCAATGCCTGAGGCACGAACAGGCTCGTCACTTGTCAAATACAGCTTGCATTCCGCAGCTGTCGTCTTCTTCGGTACATCGGAAAACACATCCTGATATTCGCACAACACCCGTGCCAACTCCTTCCTACGACTCTCGTCCAAGGAATCATTCACTTTGACCTGCTCAATGAATTCCTTCTGATGCATGGATGGCATCTCAGTCACAACAACATCATTTTCAACATCCATCCCCTCATCTTCATCTTCATCACTCACTTCCCCATCTTCTTCACACACGTCAAAGCAGCCTGCAATAGACCATGCAACATCGTTCCTCGGAAAGTATTGCTTAAGAAGATTAATGTGGTAAGTCCGGTGGGCACCGTCTACATCTACAATGTAGTCACAATCGTACTTGGTACCGACAACAGGAAAAGGGCCCATCCATTTCAGCAACAACTTGTTCTGATCAGTTGGAAGCAAGATCAACACCTGATCCCCAATGTTCAGCTTCCTTCTCCTTGCATTCCTATCATAGTATCTCTTGTACTTCCTGGCTGACTCCTTCAAGGAATCCTGCGCCAGTTCCCATGACTTCACCAACCTCTCACGCAGCTCTATCACATACTCATACTCGTCTTTCAACTCTGGAGTCACATCACCATTTGTCCACAACTCCTTTAGCACGTCCATTGGACCACGCACATTTCTGCCATACAGTAACTCGAAAGGAGAGTATCCCAAACTAGAGCTCGGGGTCTCGCGCAATGCAAAGAGAAGTTCTGGCAGATATCTGTCCCACTCCCGTGGCTCGTCAGCACTACTACAAGCCCATTACACATAGGATGGTACCTTGAGCTAGTCACCTGTTGAATTGACAACAACCTTGACACCTACCTCATTAGGCTAGAAACAAACTGTGGACCCAAATCTGACATGACCTCCTTAGGAATTCCCACTCTACTGTACAAACTAAGAAGTGCCTCTGCAACTTCTACTGTAATGATTGACTTCAAGGGTATAGCCTCTACATACCTGGTAGCATAATCTACTATTGTTAGAATATGTGTATGACCTCTAGCAGACCTAGTAAATGGTCCCGCCAGATCGATAGCGATCCTCTGGAACGGAACCCCAATGACTGGCATCCTACCAAGTGTCATCTTCGGTACTCTACCCTTACTGAATGTTTTCTGGCAAATGTCACACGAACGACAAAACTTCGCAACATCCTCTGCCATTCCTGGCCAGAAAAACTGATTCTTGATCTTTGCCATGGTATTGTTGATACCCGCATGAGCTCCCATCAATGATTCATGCGCAATCCTCATGACCTTCTCCCTCTGTGACCTCGGGAGCACCACACATCTATGTCCTACACCAACACTAGGATCACTCTCATCTCTCCTCTGTCTATAAAGACAATGTCCATCGGACACAAACATGTACTTCGATTTCTCATCCCTTCCTATTTTATCCCACAATGGTTGCAATGATGGATCACCCTTTTGTTTCTGAACAAAATCTGCAGGCTTCACACAAGAAATGGGATCGCCAACCTTCAAACCCTTGAGCGGTTTGCCCTTGGCCTCCTTCTGAGATCTCGTCTCTACTGCCATCACCGTTGGACCATATTCTTGCGTACCCGGAAAACCATCCGCCTGCTCACCTTGATTAAGAATCTGCTCAACCACCTCACTCACCACCATGCTCACCTCTGGCACCCATGTCAAATTCGGATCATGGGGCTCACGTGCCCCCGTTATATTGCCTATAACGACATCACACAACGAATTAGGCATACACAGCGCTTCAACCTCCCCTACATAGAATGGCGAATCCACCAACACCCTTGCTACTGAGAACTGTCTCACCGTGCCATCAATTCGAACCACAGACTGCTGTGCCCCTGTCAACTGATCAGCATCCACTAATCCTGATTTGACCACACACGTACTACACCCTGTATCTCTCAACACTGATACTGATCGGTTCCCCTCGATAAGTCTACCTGAAACTACCGGCATGTGCTTCATCATTGCCCCTATCTGATCATAAGCCATTCCCAACTTATCCAATTCATTCTCACCAGCCCGTACGACTATACTAGATTCATCCAAATCCACTTGTGGTAAGCAAATACCAGCTTGCCCGATCTGCAATGACTCGACCTGTGATGGGCCATCATCCGATCTTAATGAACCAGCAGATCCTGACACCTCACCACCCATAACACTGCCACCCTGTTCATTTGGAGTGGGTGAATCAACTCCCTCTACCTCTACTAATCCATGCGCTGACTGCACCTTCGCAAGTAAAGGGCAATCCCTTTTGAAGTGCGACGGACTCCGACACATATAGCACCCGCGAACACCAGGAAGTGAACGTTCCTTACTCATCGTCCTATCCCCTCGAGTCTCAAATATCTTACTACTAAAATCACCCTTGCCCTTGACTACGTTTAACCGACTGGGACTAACAGTTCCCTGCTTCCCTACAGAACTTGGTTTAAATTCTATTTGGTTGCGCAGTGGACCAAATGTCTGCACTCCGTGTGCCCCCACGTACACCATGGCTCGAGCAACCACCTCCCCCGTGCTAGCACCCTGGCCCTCCTTAACAAACAGCTCAACCCCCTTTGGGCAACAATGCATAAACTGTTCTCTCAAAATCAAGTCAAACAACGACTCAAACTCCTCATCTACCTGGGACATCTCCACCCACTTCTCAAGGTACCCTTTCAACCTAACAACAAATTGCTTGGGTTGCTCACCCTTTTCCGGCCTAGCTGTGCGGAACCTTTTTCGATAGCCATCGGCCGTCAAATTATAGTGCTCTAACAACTCCTGCTTAACTGCACTGTACTTATTCCTATCAACCCTGGACATTCGATCAACAACCTCCAACGCATGTCCAGCCAAGTTTGAGATCAAATACAAAGCCCTCGCATCAACAGGAACCCTCTGGCTCTCCATCACCAACTCAAACTTAGTAATATATGCGTCAAATTTGTCCCTCTTCTCATCGAACAGACCAACTTTCAACTTCGGCCCACCAAAATCTGTGCGGCTGGCACTAGCAGTAGCACTCCTCTCATCCGCGGCAGCTCGCAGCTCGGCGAGTTTAAACTCCCGTTCCTGCTGTTCATCCCATTTCTCACACCGCGTTGTAACAAAATTACTTAGATCGCCCCCCGTGAAACCTGCCTCTCTACCTGCAGCAGAAAACTCCCTCACAAGCTCCGTGCTAGCCATTGTAATTTTCAACACACTCAAACAATACTCACGAATGTCATGAAAGTCTAAGTCAAATCTACAAATTACAAATCAAACCCGAGAGTCTAGCCTAGACTTAATACGTGCGGTTTACGGGTACACCATGTGAGATGGGTGGATTGGTAAGTCCTGAAAAGGACTATGGTAGTCCTAGAAAGGACTGTTGGTGTAGTTCTGAAAAGAACTGTGGTATTCTTTCTAGGAGAGTTCTAAAAAGAACTGTTTGTAGTCCTAGAAAGGACTGTTGGTAGTCCTATAAAGGACTGTTGGGATAGTCCTGAAAAAGACTGTTGGTATTCTTTCTTGGAGAGTCCTAAAAAGGACAATTGGTAGTCCTAGAAAGGACTGTTGTTAGTCCTAGAAAGGACTGTTGGGATAGTCCTGAAAAGCACTGTTGGTATTCTTTCTAGGAGAGTCCTAAAAAGGACAATTGGTAGTCCTAGAAAGGACTGTTGATAGTCCTAGAAAGGACTGTGGTATTGCGAGGAGAGGGTGGATGGTAGGAGGGACTCGACGTTTCGAATAGGTTGACTATCCGTCGTCAGGATAGTCAACCTATTCGAAACGTCGAGTCCCTCCTACCATCCACCCTCTCCTCGCAATACCACAGTCCTTTCTAGGACTATCAACAGTCCTTTCTAGGACTACCAATTGTCCTTTTTAGGACTCTCCTAGAAAGAATACCAACAGTCCTTTTCAGGACTATCCCAACAGTCCTTTCTAGGACTAACAACAGTCCTTTCTAGGACTACCAATTGTCCTTTTTAGGACTCTCCAAGAAAGAATACCAACAGTCCTTTTCAGGACTATCCCAACAGTCCTTTATAGGACTACCAACAGTCCTTTCTAGGACTACAAACAGTTCTTTTTAGAACTCTCCTAGAAAGAATACCACAGTTCTTTTCAGAACTACACCAACAGTCCTTTCTAGGACTACCATAGTCCTTTTCAGGACTTACCAATCCACCCATCTCACATGGTGTACCCGTAAACCGCACGTATTATATACACCACCATGGAAACCGATACTTACAAGCAACATTTAGCCTAGACTTGTCTACACAATCTTGAAAAAGATGTCAAAAAAAAATACTCCACATAATTGACATGTCATGAATTTATTACGACTTCAAATTCAATCCTTACTTAAAATACATAAATGTACAGCACTAGTCTTAAACCTGACAACAAAATGTCTTCAGACTACACATCAGTATTTGAAGTTACAATCTACACATAAAAATAGCGTTTGTCAGAGTCACACACTGCACAAACCAAATCCAAAAACTAGACTAGTCAGTGCCTCTACCGTCTAAATTACGATTCTACCATAATATTCATATTCATAAATATCATTACATCCCAAATCTAATTCAATGACAAATACCTACTACTAGTCTACGTACACCAACCAGACAAATTACCTTGTCCTACTATCGCATTTCCAATATGTATAAAGTTCCTGACCGAACACTTCGTCCCTAAAGTTATCACATATAATGCATAATAAAAATCCCACCGGAAATATCCTTCCGTGGTATAAACCGACCAGCGGTACAAATTACCGATTGAATGTTTCGGAGCCTATCCAATTCGCCCGTACCGATATAGGCAATAGCTACCACACACACACTTCCATACACACGTTACATTAATGACCCATCCAGGTCCCACACGTTGTATATATGCGCTGTACAGTACTACTCACCAATATCGTTCCCGCACGTGTGCGAACGACATCGTTTCCGAAACAAAAAAACATTTGTCAAACCACCATCGCTACCCTCTGAACCTGCAAAACACATACATAAAGCTACAAAACTTAACCTATAATGTGCTGCACTGCCCAACGACCCTAAACAATTAGTCCTGGCTGAGGTCGCCAAATTGTCACGTACGAAAATACGCCGAGGAGCCAATTGTTCAAGGTCGCAAGTCAGAGGGAGTTTATTCACCTCGGATACAACAACAACAACAACAAAACAGCGGGCCCGATACTTTCCCGCACCGGGTTTGGTGTCTATACATACACTTCAAATGCATATCAAAGAATAAAGCTATAATTATTTCATGACACTCCATCACTTTGCAACAGATGCAGGTCAGCGAGATTGGTCTGTAGTTGGAAGGATTTATCGCCCGACTTGTGGATGGGTGTTACAAAAGCCTGTTTCCATGGTGTAGGGACGACACCGGTGTTAAGGCTTTGCTGGAACAAGAAAGCCAAGGCTGGAGCAATCTCGTGGGCGATCAGTTTCAGGAGTCTGGGTGGTAACTCGTCTGGTTCCTCTTGCCTTCGCTGGGTTGAGCTGCAATAGTTGCTTCACAATTCCAGGACGATGGACATGAAGATGACCAATGTTCCCGTAAGGAGAAGGCCCATGCATGTGCTCTTGCTGATTTTGTTCCTCAGTGAAGACATATTGGAAGTACGAGTTCAAACATTCTGCCTTGTCCTTGTCAGAGGATGATGATGTTTGGGTGGCTACGTCGATGTTTAGTCAACAGTTTGGACAAAGATTGGTGAAGTTTATCAAAGCCTTGTTTCCGGTTACTAGGTGGACGGTAAAAGCTGGCTATGTACAGCGGTTTCGCGTTCGTAAACTGGATGTTACACCAGATGAGCTCACAATCCACATCAAACTCGGGACAGTTGGTGACAATCAGAGATTCGTGTACTGCAACGAATACACCACCTCCATGCTGATTTCTATCCTTGCGGAAGACGTTGTAACTTCTAGGAAATATGCTATGGGTGGGAACACTGCTATCAAGTTTGGATTCGCAGCCAAGGAGTACATCCGGTCTGTGGTGATCAATCAAAGCTTGAAAGCGTTCCTGTTTGGAGATGATTTTTAGTCCGTTACAATTAACGATGACTGTCTTGATATTCTTTCTCCGGTTCTTAGTTGGAGTAGAGAAATGCGGGCGAGGTACCCCCTTTGAGCTTTCCAAGGTAGGAGTAGACGTCTGGGGGAGACCATCACAATCGACGACGATGCTGGTATCATCTAACTGAAGAGACAAAAATCGGTTGGGATTTGTAAAGTCGGTTTCACTCAATATTGAACTAGACTCAATATTTGCACTGCCGCATCTGCATCATATCCATGAGAAGCTTCTTGAACGGTTCTGGAGTATCTCATAGGATTCCTTAGAGATGCCAACACATGAGATGTGGCACCAAAAGTTACAGTTATCAGAGAGAAGTGCAGCGTCATGGTCGTTAACACCGTTGTTACAGATTGCACAAGGGAAGTCATGAACCTCGTCATTCGGGCCTGGATTCAGCTCCACTTGTCCGCCAAGAAGTAGGAGGATTGCTAGGTGGCCGGGTGATGCTGATTGAAAATGTAATATCGGCGACTCTTTCCTACATGTTTGATCTGCCAGAAAACGCAGTGTAAGGCTCCAATTTCCTACATCGTTAGGATGTGTACAGCCACAGGAGAAGAACGCAGTGACACTGGAGTTGTGATGAGAGGAATTGGCAGGATCTAGATGAGGATTGGTTCTTGAGATCACAAGAATTGTGGTGATGATAAAGAAAAATAACATCACAACCGGGTGTGGTTTTGCTTTTGGAGTATTGCAGGATACTCTTGGTGGCACCATGGTGGCGTTCAGCCTTGTAGACCAAAGTGGATTTGATGTAGGAAGATTTAAAGTCCAATAGCAATGTAGTGCAAACAAAGTCAACCAATCAAAGACAATAATAGCTATGTCATAGACACAAATTTGACTATCAACTTCATTAATTGAGAGAGTAAAAATGAAGCAATTGCAAGCAATAAATTAAAGACAAAATTATCACAAGTCCACGATCCAATGCTGGTTATGAAGAAGGATGATCATAATTGCATAAGACTAAGAGCTGGAACATACTCACAGAGCAAAGAATTGAGTGTTTAAAACCAAGTCCTGCCCCATTAGAGGTAGTACTGTAGTACTGTACAGTGTACAGTGAAGCTGTGCTCCTGTAGTGTAGTACAAGTATGCTGTGTGTACTACAGGTATGGTGTGTACTATTGTAGCATTGGAGTAATGTGTAGCTAGCAGCTTCAGTCCCATCTATCCAAAATTGTGCAATGAATAAAGTGTTGAGTAGAAGAACTCCAAATAAATCCAATATTTTGCAATAACTAAATATTCAAAAGATAACTGCTGGATTCTATCATTTCAAGAAACCAATTTTCAGTCATTAAGAAAAGCAAAAGGAATAAAATGCGCGAAAATAAGGAAGATTTTCAGCAGAAAAACGGGAGCTTATAAAAAGTGAGTCTGTCGGCCATGACGTCACAAGTTCACAATGATATTTGTGTCCTGCTTTCTGATTAGTAGAATATCCGCATGCTGGCAGGTTTTGCCCAATCAGAGTAAGGAATAGAGATTTGTGGATTTAGCGCCTTTTATATCAAATCTGAAATAGATTAAGCGCCTTTTGGTTGAAAGGGTAAACTTCATATACATATTTTTCATATTTCCTGAAACAATTTGGAGGAAAAATGTAGTGATTTAGATACACATGAGAGCGGTCTATTCAAATCGTGCAAAACATGCAATTTGATAGAAAGTGGATTTAGCGCCTTTTGGAAGCGAGCTCTTCGATTGTAGTTGTGATGTGGGCGAGGAGATCCTCACCGACACGACCTCTTGGAGGGTAGTATAAATCTGGGGGTATATGAGGTAGTATGAAGGGACTAGTCCGAACAGGGGTTGTTCATGGGACAGATTTCGGTTTTTCAAATTTCCCTTTCGTTACAAAGATATGTACGATCGAAGTATTCAGATAAGAAAAACTCCGGGGGAGTTTTGAATCCGTGTACAAAGTGAGTGCAGTGAGTTAGTGAATATCACTTTGCATTTTCACTCATAACTTGACTTGAAATTTTAACACAATACCCTGTGGACATGTGAGATAACATTAATATACATTGCATCAACCATTCATCACTTTTTTGCACATGTCAACAGAGTTACTAGATCCCTTTAAGTATCAGTATTTAATGTAATTTAATGACGTGGACTGGTTATGATCAAATGATATATCTGTTTAGACTTACAACTACAAATATTATTTGAATATAATTATACAGTATGCAAATAACATAAATACTGTACAATGAATTGTAATATTTACTTCTTATCACTCGAGATATTAAGAAAGATAAAACTAGTTGTATATGAACTGGTGTCATATAAAGTAGAAAATAAGTTAGGTTGTTAATTGTTAAAAACAAGATATCACACATCACGCGATGTTTAGAATTCACCTTTATTCGCATATACATGTATTCGGACACGTTGTTCTTAAGATTTCAGAGACGTTAGCGAGTTATAAAGTGCATATTTTATGACAGTAAGCCAATAATAACCGAGTCATGCCTTCTCTTTTTTCTTAAATGAGTACCATAATTATGTAAACCATGCATATTTTATTTCATTATCCTGTATCAATGTTATTGATTATTTAATAAGGAAAAAATTGGGGTTATAAACATATGTAACTGTGAATAAATGAAGACAAAATAACAGTACAGTTATTCAATGATAATTAAAGATGGAAATGTCCTTTTGTTTTAAGATTGAGAAGGAACTATCGTGAAAATGACTTGTTAACATGCACAGCAAACAAAATTAAACAACTTTTTAAACAGCCTAAAACGCAGTTTAAACCGGTCCCTCTAACAACATTGTTTAAAATTTTGAACAACCAAGATCTTGGTTGTTCAAAATTTTAAACAATGTTGTTAGGCTTAAACAGCGTTTTAGGCTGTTTAAAAAGTGGTTTAATTTTTGTTTGCTCTGTATAATGTTTATAACCTACTGTATACATGCTATATATTGATTTGTGTTGTTGGGGGTAAGACAGGAAGTGTGGACACGATTGTGATTGTAATAGACAAGAAGGCTCAGACCCGGCCAGGTCCTCGACATTTATAACGCTGAGTAATCGCTATTTTGTACTATTTATAAATTATTATATTTGCTAAGAAATTTGAAGTACCTACCATTATCGTACACCGATATTGAATATCTAACAGCCTTATCAAATGCACATTGGACTTGATAAATAAAAAAACTAATGATTGCCAGTTTTATCTCATTTTATTCAAAGGGGATACACGTGATACATTTATTCGGACACGTTTCAGCAGTACTGTGAATGTAAAGGATAAAGAAAACTACTCTAATATCGTGATATCTAAAATTCAAGTGTTGCCTTGATTAAAATATAAATAATGAATACAAAATTTAACATAACAAGTATGCAATGTTTAAAGATCTCAATACGGTCCTTTCGTTTTCGGTGAACGTGCCCTCGCCTCGCCGAAATGACGTCATTTACATGCACAGCGCATGCATCAATATCGGCCACACGCTCACTGTCGGATTTGAGCACGCGTTCACCCCTGTTTTCAGCGGCGACCCAAACGACGGTCACCGTGTCTTGTTTATGACGTCATACTCTTCTCGAGATGCATGAAAACGCGGAAATATCATACTAAAAGCAAGTCTCATGTTACTTTATCAATTTGTTTCTAATAATTCTTGCATTGCGATTGCGTACGATGCCAAGCCAATGGCATAAACACGAGTTTGGCCTGTTTGTATGCTATGAATTGAATTAAATGAATGCAAACGTCTACATTTTATTGTACGGCATCGTCTATCAGTACGGCATGCCGTGACGATGTCAATGGGCCAGGGTCGGGCAATAAATGGTTAGGCTTAGCCGACTTCATGTGCTTCCTATGCGTGCCTGGGTTCGCGCGATCGCGGCATGACTGAACGAGCGTCATCGTGTGCCTAGTCAACCCAATGCAGTTGGGCTCACTCTCGAGTAGTGGACGTGAGCAATACGAAAGCAGCCTATTATGTGCATTAAGTCGGGAGGTAAATGCGAGGTAGAGGGGGGTTGGTGGACAGTGTACCCCCACCCAAACCTAACATTAGCCCCCCCCCCCCCCCCAATGAGCTTTTGCTAAAACTGCATTCAACTGCCACTCCTTATACCCATCCCAACATATGCCCTTTACAAAGTTAGACGCCCCTGGTTTGAAACATCAAAGCAATATTACAGTTCTGAAACCTAATTTAAAGTGATCCAAGTAAAGTGTCTGACTCCACGAAAATTATTTGGAGCTTCCTCGTTTCTCTTCTGCCGAAATAAAAACAAAGAAATGGAGATGGGCAGGCCACCTTGCAAGACGTAAAGATAATAGATGGACACATAATATAACTAACTGGACACCAATAACACAAACTAGACGAAGAGGCAGACAGAGTAGACGTTGGATGGATGACATCAAAGAATTTGGGGGTGTTACATGGATGCGACTAGCACAAGATAGAAGAAGATGGAATGGTGATGAAGAGGCCTTCCTTCTGCAGTGGAGAGACATAGGCTAGATAGATAGATAGATGTTGCTCAGATGTAACAACACCACCTATTCACTGGCCCAGTTCAAAACACATGGCCGTATGTGTATCCCCGGTTCTTGCTACTGCACTCTGAATTACTCTGACATGAAAGTTTAACAGTGCAAGAAAATCAACGTTTCAATCTCTAAGCTAAATTTTAGTCGCACAATAATGCATACGCATAGATGGAAGTACTTTGAACGTCTTCCGGTTTTGTTTGGCGACTTTAACGGCGCACCTTCAGCAGGGTGTAGCGTGCTTGTATTTAGTGGTATCGATGAATTGGACCCTTTGTCAACTGACTAATAATGTGCGCATGACAAATATCCGAGAAAATCACCTTGTCTAAGTTTAAGGGGCGGAACGCGAGTACAAATATATCTCGAAGCGCAGGCAATGCCATTTGCAAGTACTTCTTAATGTTGATTGGTTGTATCTTGATTGATAACTACGTCATGATGGGTTTACTCACGCTGTTTACCTTCGTATTACTCCGTGCAATTATTGGGATGTAGATATATTTGTGCTCAGTGTGCATAATATTGCTTCTGAAATGAAGACGTGTACATGATTCCACCAAAAATGTTCTGGTCAATGATATTCTAGCGGAGGAATTAACGCGTCGAATTTGGAATCATTATTGCAGTTGTTATGCAGAAAAGAACTTTTCCGATCAATAAAGCAAAGAGACGTTCGCACTTCATTGAGGTAATTAACTTCAAAGTTCCTTGGTAAAAGCAATGACGAGAAGGTTTGCTTCCACTCTACCTACTGATCACGGACTAAAGCTCAAATTAGAAAGACAAAACTTTGAAATAATACGAGTCATGTTTTTTTAAGCAATCTGATACATCACGCCGTAATAAATAAACATAAGGTATGTCAGCGGGTGTAGACTCTGCAAAGAGCATATGAACTTCTACAGCATAATTTTGGTGAGTATTGGAATTAAGTAATTTGTGTATGTTATGCAAGTAACAATAGTAAAGTAGTAATACAGTATGTTACAGCACAGTAATGAAAAGGAAAGTGATAGAAATATTCAAATTTTACTTTTTGAAATTACCCGAGAAGGAAAATCACCGAATAATGTTCACTATTAACATGAAACAAAAGCAAGTCCCCTTAACAATTGATCATAATAGCCCGAATCCTGAACTGTCTTTAAGCCAGGGTTAACGTTAAACCAGGCACAAGTGTTCCGGGCACAAAGTTAGTACAGTCAAACCTGCTAATGCGACCAACTGTCTATAGCAACTACCTGCTCATAACGACCGCTCTCTGGTCCCCCCGTGAAAAAATCATGTATTAAGCGACCTGCGTAATGCGACCACCTGCCTAACGCGACCAGCGACCACCCCATCGGGTCCCGACGCACATATAACATGGTTTTTAAGCGAATAATGATGTTCCTTATGTACCGTGTCCTCTCCAACTCTCTCATTCTCTATTTTATCTGTGTGTCAATTCCTCACAATCCTTTTCCAGACTGCTGAGCATTGTTTGGTGTGTGTCTCGTCCTGTCCAGTTTTTGTTTTATGTTTTTAGTTTTAAGTTTAGTTTTTGTCCTTTTGTTTTTGTCATTATGTACATTTTTCCTTATAATAAAGTTCGCATTTTGCCCGGAGGCCTATGGCCCTCAAGCTTTGCTTTTTACATACGCCTCCTTCGCACGTTCAATTTATTCATTATGATTTTTTGTTAAATTATATAGATATTTAATTTTGTTAAATTGTATATGCTGTTTACATTGGTTTATTTTAGAAAAAAACATTATTGATTTTCTTAATTTGCTTGTATTTTGTAAATGATTATGTTGAAAAAGTGTGGAAATAAAATATATCAAATATCAAAATATATCAAATAAATCTGTGTATAGCTACCACAAAGTTAGCGCATAAGAGACCAAGGCATCAAATCGGTCGGCTCTGTTCGGTCAAGGCTCCGATTTTGAGTTTGACAATGCATAATACAAACTTTTTAAATGACAATGAACTTCATACAGAAGCATCATTACCGACATTAAGGTGCCCAGTGGGGTATTGATTTGTTTTAAATCAAAATTGAGATTTTTATCTTAAAATGATCCATCGATTCTAAGCTTTAAGAAAATACACACACTGTGGGGTAGGGGGTAGCTATTAAATGGACAAAATATGGATTTCGTAATCAAAGTTGTACTTTTGGGGAGCCGAAAGTGATTATTTTCTTGGTTAGATTGGAGATTTTTAATTGTACCTTTCATAAATAGTCCAAATAAAATTGTCCCAAATCAAAACATTTACCATCCAAATTGTGTTCCTCTTTTGTTAGAGTAAAGCAGCAACATCTAATGTCATGCAGAACATGAACGTGGCAGTCTATATGTGATTAAAATGCCCTAAACTTCCATTGAATCAACTACCGACTATTTATCCCGCTATTTTTCTATTTTTATTCATGTCACATGAAACAAATATCAATTTTGTATATGACCTTTCAAGCTCATTTGCCGAAAATCAGATTTTGTAGACTAAAATTCTAAAAACTTGAAAAGGATTTACTCAAATTCAATACAATTTTGATGAATTATTCCTCGTTTAGAGGTAACCCTATTGTAAACCAAAATATATAAATTTCAGATTTTTTGCAAAATTGCCTTTTGACTATGAAGATAGCTGAATAATTTGAAAAGTCATCATTAGTTTGTTTGTATAGTATCATAATATCTATCTTTAAAATGTAGAATGTATACGCCCCTATACCTCTGAGGATTAGTTTTGAATGTTGACTTGCTAAAAGTTTGAAATTGTATTTGTCTCTATATAATTGCTATTTACACTACGCTATTATAAATCTAATTGTCTTTGATTTAGTTTTGTTGGATTCCCCATGTTCTAACATTTCCAGAAATGCATGGTTTGTAGGGGGTAGCTTCAATGGTTAGAAAGATATTCCCGATATAGTAAAAGTGTGCAAAAACGTCACATAATACCCCACCGGGCCCCTTAAGTGCTTCTGATTCATAAACAAAGAGCATTAATGTCCTCCAGTACCTGATGCTGATACAGAAATGTGTAGAACAAAGACACTTGACTCAACATCACAACCTAACTTTGATATCAAACAAATATTGTAATCGCAGAAGTTGGGTGTTTCTCACTCTTTTCAATAATAATCCGTGCACTTGTTGAGACCAAACAATGCATATTTAAGTCCCGAATTCTATAGAATTTTGCAATTTAATTACACATAAAAAGATAACACAGCATTTTAATATAAATAAAAATATAATGCTAATATATAATTTTGATTTGTGTTGTGGTTATGCTAAATGAAACTATGAACACGTGCGTGTATACAGATGCCAATTATTTACACATGTGCATATAGGCACAGTATGCTACCATAAATTCAAAATGGACGCCAACTTGTCTAATGCGACCACCTGTCTACAGCAGCCACTTTTGCCGGTCCCTTGAGTGGTCGATATAGACAGGTTTGACTGTACATGGATCAGTTGTACCATACACAAGTTGAGCCCCTCGCTCAAGCTAAACCCTTTTTAGATATTGCGCACGCTCAGTTCCAAATGTCCCCTTGGATTGATAACTGCGCATGATCGGGTTTGAACTATGTCACTCATTGTCACTTGTCAAGTGGTTTAAATAAATGAGGGAGATGCCCTATGTATACTGTTGTGCATTACTTAACTTACGTTATTATTGCTGTTGTTTACAATGAGAAAATGATTATATCAAACTGAAAAAGGCTGATGCGAGTTTATTTACCTCAGCCGAACGAAGTTGGATGATATAAGTTTTCGGTCCTGTGAATTGATATATATTAATGACATTGTAAACACATCACCACTTTTAACATACATTTTATTTGCAGACGACACTAATATATTTTATTCACATACAAATATGAATACTCTCATTGAAACTTTGAATAGTGAATTACATAAATTATGTAATTGGTTTAGATGTAATAAACTATCTTTAAATATAAATAAAACTAACTTTATATATTTTAAGAGTTTGCACTCTACACACGAACTTGTGCTAATATATGTATTGATAGGATTCCTATTGTACAAAAAGATTCAGTTAAATTTCTAGGCGTAATAATAGATTCTAATTTGATATGGCATCCTCATATAAATAATATTTGTACTCAGGTTTCTAGAGCTATAGGTATATTATATAAATTGAATTACTTTCTTTAAAAAGGACACTAATTACGATATATAATTCATTCATACTTTCATGTATTTCATACTGTAATATAGCATGGGGAAATAGTAGTGTGACGAAAATTAATACAATATTTCTTCTACAAAAGAAAGCATTACGTATATATGCGCTCATGCGCATTCTTTAGCCAACACAGATCCTATATTTTATGAATTTAAAACTCTGAAAATAAATGATATTCACACCTTCCAATTAGCAATATTTATGTATAAATTTTCAATCAACATACTTCCGAAACCATTCCATACTTTATTCACATATAATACTGATATTCATTCGTACCCCACCCGACATTCATCTGACCTTCACCTTAATATTCCTAAAGTTTTAATAGCCCATAGATCTATAAGACATCATGGACCCGACATTTGGAATAATCTGCCCCAAAACATAAAACAATGCACATCCCTTTATTCTTTTAAAGCCCATCTGAAAACAAATTTTATATTGAAATATTTTACTTAGACTCCCATCAAAACCTCATAATTTTATTCATGAAATTTGATAAATAGTGTATTTATGGATTATTTGTTATTTGTTTATTAATTGTCATTGGTACATTGTTTAATATTAGTAATTGTTATGGCGCGACATTATAGAGAACAACGTATGTTTTGCACCTGCACCAGCACGTACAATATACAGGCACCCCCTTTTTATTTTAATACAATATGGAATAAACATACGTTTGCCCTTGCACTGTTGACCCACTCAACACGATTTTAATTTATTTTATTATATTTTGTATTTATATTTGTTTTTATAATTTAGATTGCTCATGTAAGTGACGAGATAGTAATTGTTATACAACACCTTTTTGGCACCATGTAGCTCCCCCCTTCCCTCTCCCAGGCCACCATCCACTCAAGCTCCCTGCTTATGATGGTTGGTCTGCTGTATTTGTTTATTTGTTGTAATAATATACATACATTATTGTCACATTAATTTATATGATTATATAACTATTTCTATTTCATTGTTTTATTATTATGTATGTACAAATGTTATTTGTATATTTTATTTTGATTTTGTTAATAAATGCAGATATAAATCTGCCTTAAAAAAATGTGTGATCGTCCTTCACTGTGTTCTGCGCATGCGTGAACGTCCAGACACGGCCAGTTTGAACCGGTTGCATCGCATAGGTTTGAGGCGAGTTCATGTGTCCACATTAAAACTAAGCTGGGTGAGTTTGCAGCATCGGTTCGATCCCGCCCATCGTGCAATGTTTTTTCTTAATCTACACATTATGTAGATTGGGAACCTGTCAGTATGGCTGTGGCTTGTAAACAACTTTCTTTGATTTTCTTGGGCTTTATTTGGCAGAGGTATGCACTCCGTGAGTGCACTCTGTCTAGTTCTTTGATGAATTCCATGGAACTAGAGATGCCCAGCGCGGGGAAAACATTTGGTGGCAAGACAGGTATACCCCATGCAAGAAACAGCAGGAAATATCCTTTTCGCAACGCTATGTATCATCAGCAAATTCAACAATTTCTCTGTAAAGAATTTAGTTGGCGTGGTGGCGCAGCATGGCGCGAAAATTCGAGGGGCACACTTTCCTTACTAACCCTAACCCTAACCCTAAATTATTTGTTTGTTTATCTTTAAAAGTAGTTTGCTACATCTGCTTTTGTATTTTGAAATTGTGCTTTTTTCTCAAACTGCCAGGAGAAATCGAAACTATCGTCAAGGTCTACTTTTCATGCTTGACAGCATGAAACCCTAATACTGACACAATGTTGGCATCGAGCTGAAAGGAAATTTGAGGGCTCTTTTTAAATGCCCCTCTGGCTACCCAACGGAGTTGGCGGAACAATTGCAGTTTTGTAGATAGTAGGTGAACATAGACCGCATATCATATATTTTTTGGGAAGGTGTCCGCGTGACTTCAACTTGTACCACATCTTCGGAAATGATCCGAGGTTTAACCTTGACCTTCATCCACGGTAAAACTTTAGTCCTCGAATCAAGGTGACGTCATCAGTGGCACACATTTTCCCTTTGACAAACGGTTTATATTCACTTGGTCTAATACCACTTGGTCTAATCATCAGTTCGTCTCACTCCACTTCGGCTGAACCCATTTGGTCTAATATTCACTAGGTCTAATGCCCATTTAGGCAATTGCCGTTTTGTCTAATCACCAAATGGTCTAATTGTCACTTCGTCTACTTTTCCTCCTCGTTTCGTCTATTATCACTTCGTCTAATACCAGTTCGTCTAATTCCCAGTTAGGCTACTCTTCACTTGGTCTATATGCAATTCGTCTAATTACCGTTTGGTCTATAATCATTTGGTCTATTACCATTTCGTCTAATACCAATAGGTCTATTTTCCACTTGGTCTAAAAGCAGTTCGTGTAATGCCATTTCGTCTACACACTATTTCGGCTAATGACCATTTAGTCTAATTCTCATTTGGTCTAACGATCGCCCACACTGACCTCTGTGATGGCCACCGCCTACATACTGTATGAAAGATTACATAGGGCTGTAATTATAGCTCTTTGGATATTTAGCCACAGCGGTTTCACTAGACGAAACTGTGTATAAGAGAAAACTAATTGATCGCTACAATCAGGTGAACTTCATAGACAAGTCCCAAAATATCGTTCGTACGCTCACCACCCAAGGGAAAATAGATATGTGGCCGCTATAAACAAGTGGACTTTATAGACGAATTTCATCAAACAGCTAGTATATTGACCACCTAAAAGAAAACAAGATAATGGGCGTTATAATCAGGAAAAAAAAAGAACAGGTTCCATAACATCTTATATCGTCAAACAGGGGCGTAGACAACGGGGGGGGGGGGGGGGGATGAGGGGGATGCCCCCACTTCACAAGGTGGGGGGGATGACATGTACAATTATCCTCACCTCCCCCCCCCCCCCCAGCTTTTAGGGAAGTTTTTTTTGTATGTGTGTGTATCTGTACATACGAGTGGGAAAGAAAACAATCGTTGTATGAGCTAAGACGTATTAATTCTAACGTTAAAAACGTAATTTATATATCCACTTTTAATTTTAAAAGAATACAAAATTTGTATATTGCGCATACAGAAAATATTTAAATTCTCTATGTTTTTATTGATATTTGTTTCAAAAATAGTAATAATCCTTTGAGAAGTTTTCATTACATTGTTTAATTGAAGTGTAATTTTGCCATCAGGGTCCTAACAAATGTTTTCTTTTCGTATGTTTGGGCTAAATAACCTGAATTGCAATCTTGTACAACTGCAAGCAATCATTTATCTCGAATGTCAAAGCAAAGCGGTATACCCCCACCCCCTCCCCTCCCCGCAAGTGGCACACGCGGCATTTCAAGGCATCAATAGTCAAGAAATATCTACAAAAGTTCACAATAGAAAAAAAAAAAAAAAAAAAAAAAAGCTTGCCACTGATTAAGCAACATTATTTTGGCACGCACAACAAACGATGTCTGCTAGCAGGGTTCATTGGACTACAGAGAGGAGCAAACATGACCGGAAACATGATTCACAGGTTAATATTAAGATATTTCACACACTTATAAATTATAGGGTAACATTATGCTTTCACAAAATATAATTGTATTACACTCGTTATTTAGTGGTAATTTTAACTTGTCTAGTTCCGGACGGGTGCATATGATCTAACATGGGTTAAGACACTTCTTGAACAGGGGCCGCGGAAACGGGTGGGGGCTGAGGGGTGCAGCCCCCACTTTGTTTGGCTAAAAAAAAATACATAAACATGAAATAACACATTATATAACAATTATTGAAATGTGGTCAGCAACTCAGCACTTCTCTTTCAACACCTTTCCGCGTCTCCTGTTGAACTTAGTGGACACTATTACTGATACTGAATTACAATTGTCATATCAAACTTTACACCAACGTAACATTAGACCTTTAGACCAAATGGTCATTAGACTAAATGGGCATTAGACCATGTGGTCATTAACCCAAGTGGGACATTAGCCCAAATGGGAGTAGCCGAACTGTCAATTAGACCAAAAGGGAAGTTGATGAAATTGTGATTAGACCAAGTGATGAACTGCCCATCTGGATATAGCCGAAGTGGGTGTAGCCCAAATGGGTATTAGACGAAGTGATATTAGATGAATCGAATATTAGACAATCTAGTGATTAGACGAAATGGCATTAGACTAAGTGGGCTTAGACCAAGTGGATATTAGACAATAAGGGTATAGCCCAAATGGTTATTAGACGAACCGGCTAATGGACCAAGTGGTTGTAGACGAAATGGGTTTAGACTATATAGGATGAGACGAAGTGGATATTAGACGAAGCGGGTTTAGACCAAGTGGGGGTTTACCTAACAAACACGTTAAAACGAAAATAAACCTGGCGCAACTGAATCCCTTTTGGCTACATGTTTGTATTCATCGGCTACTTCTTTACTCTGCTATGTATTATAAACCCTTGCAAAGTTAGGCAGCTGAGAGGGGTAGTTTAAATGAGGTATTCTGTGCATATCATCTCGAAAACAAAAAATGCACGGCATATAAGAGGAGGGCCACAGTCGAAAAAATTGACTTTAGGTTGCCAGATCTCCACCACAACTTTAAATTGATTTTAATGAGACAAAATAATTCAGAGGTCTACCTCAACAAAACTGTTGCGAACACCTCCAAATCCAAGATGGCGTCCAAAAAAGCAGCCGTTTTGTCTTGCTATAGATAATTGGCGAGATTTCCTAAACGACACCATTCGTCCAAAGCCCCCCCCCCCCCCCCCCCGGTTTTGCCGAAAGGGTGCGTTGGGGGCGTTTCGTCGCGTCGCGTTGACTGGAACGCGACCATTCGTCCAAAGCCCCCACCCCCCCCCCCCCCCCCCCCGGTGTTGCCGAAAGGGTGTGTTGGAAGCACTGATTTCCCATTGACCAAAAAATCATGCGATAAGGAAATCTCAGCAAATTCTTAACATATTTAATTGATTTTGGGTATTTGGACATTATTTTGTATGCTCTTTCGGTAAATGAAGTTCACATTTGAAAATTAATTTAAAAAAAGATTTGTATGACGTCATATCTTGTGTACTCAATTTGCACCTTCGGATTGAATTACTTTGTGTGTAATCGAAATATAAAATGACACAAACCTGAATGATGGTGGTCAGACCAGTGACGTACCCAGGATTTTTTCATGCTGGGGGGGGGGGGGGGGGGGGGATGTCGTCTGACAAATGTATGTAAGCAGGAGGGGGGGGGGGGGAGTGGTCGTATACATTTTTTGAAGCCGAGACCAAGTACATTTACAATTTTCGAGGGCTTAAATGTGCTCTCGAGACCAGCTACAAATTGTAAAGAAGGGGTTCAAACCCCTAAAACAGTAATTATTTGGTCAAAAAAGGGGGGGGGAATGGTTGGGGGGGGGGGGGGGGGAGGTTAACCCTAACACCTCCTCCTAACACCTCCCCCCCCCCCATATCCCCTCCCCTGGGTACGCCTATAGATCAGACTCAAATTAATTAACTCCGAAGGTAAACTATTCCAAGTCTTCAGTAAATGTGTATTTTAATACAAATTTGGCCCTTTATAAGTTTTATATACTTTCACAATCGAACACACATGACTCGCAACTGAGCTTCATTATACAACGCAAGGCGGACTTGTACAAACCCATTTCCTGGAATACCCAAAACGCGGTAAACTATATAGAGGGTATATACAGGGTGTTTATAAAAAAGCGGAACCCAACTTCCACCCGCAAAATGTTATTATATAAACATAAGTATATTTATTGCAATATGTCATATCAAAGGTTAATTCATACTCTTTCGTTTGATAGCAAATATGTTGTGATAACGTCATGCATGAATGAATAAAACTTACTGAAAAGGGGTTATGTAAAAAGTACTTTTCGCACAAGAGTAGAAAGTAATTGTTAAAAGCAATGTAAAGAATGAAACAGTAGACAAAGTCAATATGGTCAAGTGACATTTCATGATGTTTCCTTATTCATAGTTTGAAATGTATTCAACTTTGAGAAGAGTCGAGGGCCATAATCATCCCCAATGTTCTTCGACATGACCCCCATGTCTGTCCGCACAGGTTTGTGTTCGTTTCACCATGGCTCTCATGACCCATATGAGCACGTTCTTCTGCTGGCGCAAGGCGTCGAACTCTTCAATGATGCAATTTCGGATGTCTTCGAGAGCGATGCCACTCAGTGACTAGAAAAACGCGCTGTTCAGTGGTCATTTGCATGGTCAGACAAGAAACTGATTTAAAAAGTTTGTCCATGTTCATTTGTTTACAGTTTAAGAACGATCGGAACAAAAGGATTACAAGACAAAAGAACACAACGAGAGGTTTCAATGAATGACCATCGTACCGTGTTGATGAATAGATCTAAATCTTGTACGCAAAGCAATTTTAACATTGCTCATTTAAAATGCTTCCAATTCGATAACTACAAGCTGAATTATTACAAATATGGTATCAAATGAAAGATTAATAAATTAGCCTTGCGATGATATATTGCAAAAAAGATAACTATGTTTATTATATACGATATTGCTGGTGGAAGTTTGGTACCGCTTTTTTATAAACACTCTGTAGAGCGTGGGAATCGGACATCATCATATTTTACAAACACAATAATAATTCTTCATAATTATATCGACTACAGTACATCCAAAACACGCACGCCTTACGCATCGGTTCAATCAATCAACCATGCGCTATAAAATCCCATCTTCTGGAAAAGTCGGTCTCTCATAGGATAACACGTGTTTCGTCGCGGTGGCGAAACGAAAACAAAGAGATTGAAATGGCGGGGGGGGGGGGGGCTTTGGACGAATGATCGCGTTCCATTCAACGCGACGCGACGCGACGCTACCCACCCTTTCGGCATAACCCCCTCAAATCAGCATTATTTTATAATCATATTAAAGACAATTACATTTCCTATAATACCAAGCAACGTTAGGTTTAGGATATGTAACACGATCATTTTTAGCCCCAAATCAAATTTTAGGAATTTTCCCCTTAAAATATGAAACAATTGATTTACATAATTACGCATAAATCAATAATTGTATTAGCAGTTGAATAAATACTTTTCAGAAAACTGTCCAATTATATTAACAATAGCCCTGGGAATTTCAAGTGTGTACCGTATCTGAACAAAAATGTATAGTTCTTGGAAGTCAGCATTTGATATCGACAAAACGGGGAGTTTTGCGTGATTCTCATGCTGTACAAGGTGTCTCAAAATGTGTAATCTTAAGTATCGAATTTGTATACCAAATAAGTGCGTCAATCTCAAGCACCTTCAATTCCAGTTATGAACACATAAAAAAAAAACAATTTCCTGTACTATGATGAATATTCCACCGTCATTATGTGATCCGCGTAGATGTTTGTATTAACTGCATTTATCATAAATTAAGCGCTACAATTAACTTTTGGACGCCATGTTGGATTTGGAGGTGTTCGCAGCAAATTTGTTGAGGTAGACCTCTGAATTAATTTGTCTCATTAAAAATACTTGCAATTAAAATTGGTTAGGGTTAGGTAAGGGTTGTTGACATGTGCAAAAAGTGATGAAGAGTTGATGCAATGTATATTGTTGTTATCTCATATGTCCACAGGGTATTGTGTGAAAATTTCTAGTCAAAATGTGCATGGCCGAGTAATAAGGGAAAATGCAAACTGATATACGCTAACTCACTACACTCACTTTGTACACGGTAAGAAAAACTCCGGAAGAGGTTTTCTTATCTGAATACTTAAATCGTACATATCTTTGTAACGAAAGGGAAATTTGAAGAAAAAAAAAAAACCGGTACCATGATTTTATTGTTAATACGAATACAACAAGGTATGATGGAACCGCTAGAATTGCAATTTTATTTGGAGGATTTGGACAATGTTACTAAGTCCCTTTAAGACAGCCGATTTATCTGACGTGCAATGCCGACAAATCGTCGCCCTGAGGGAAAAGGGGGTTTCGGTGGCTCAGAGCTGAACGCTTTCGGGTTTGCCGTCTAACGGTGCACAGAGTGTGTTAACGCCATATTAAGGAAACAGGCAATTCTGAAAAGCGACCAAGACCTGGCAGGGGTAGAAAGACCACGCGTCGGGAAGATCGGTACTTCCTGCTTCAGGCTCGTATGTTCCGATTCGAGTCTGTACACAATTTGGCAGCTCACTGGAACGACAGGGTTGATATGAGAATTTCAAAGAGGACGACACAAAGACGCCTATACTCCCATACTATTTATGCCCGAATTTCCATCTCGTATCAATCGCCATAGACGCATCAGGTGGTCCACCAGAGTGAAGGATTGGACGATGGAGGACACCTGGAGCCACTTCGTTATTTCCAATGAGAATAGGTTTTACCTTGCTTTCAACGACGGAAGAATGAGAGTCTGGCGTGAACCCAAAATCTCATACGACCCAAGGAACATGACCTACACTCACATGAATGTAGTTTCAGTCATGGTTTGGAGGTTTGTCGGCATCTATGAAGTCGGCGATCTTGTTGTCGTGGACGGGAACATGGATAACGCCAATAATCGGGAGATTCTGGACTCTCACTTATTTTCATCCATTGGTAACATCTTTGGCGACGCCCAACACCCGTTAATTTTCCAGGATGACAATGCACCGGCGCACAGGGCTTCCCAGATGGACCAATGGTATGACGAAAATGGTGTCAATCGGGTGAAGTGGCCGGCGCAATCACCAGATGCAACCCCCTAGTGAGAATCTGTGGGATGACATAAAGACAGCCCTCACCAAGGGCCGACCAACCACCAAGGAGGGTTTGATCCGCTCTACCTTCAGGGTCTGGGGCAGCCCAATAAAAATTGCATCGTCTCTACGCCACTTATCATCAGAAGACGCGGGTACTCAACACAAGACTAGAACTTCATGAACTTTACATGACAAATGACTCTTGACATGTCAATATTATGTGCCCGATAATAAGATCCTTAATCATGTACTACAAATTCATTAAAACAGCACTTTAATTATGTTCATGTCATAAATTGCCTCGTGTGTACGCATGTGTCTATGTTGCAATACTTTCAATAGGTTATACGTATAATATACGTATAACTTAATAATGCATTTATATAGCGCCCTTTTCCGTATTGAATGTTCAAAAGCGCTGTTCAAGTTTAAGTTATTAAAAGAGTGAGTTTTCAATTGTTCTTTAAAAAGGTTGAATGAAGCTTGGTTGCGGAGGGTCAGAGGTAGTTTATTCCAAAGTTTGGGTGCTGCGGAAGCAAAGGCTTTATCCCCGAGTGTGGGAAGCATCTCGGCAGTTGGATGGTTCACTAGAGTACATTGTGAGGAGCGGAGCGAGTGCCGGGACGGAGGGCTAATTTAATTAAATTGAGTCAGAATACATGAATACATGAATACATTAATACATTTGAAAGTGAGAATGAGAATCTTGAACTGGACACTGTCCCATTCGTCCCATGTACCCTCTACTGGGGCCTCTTCCAAGTCTGCCCTGCTCTCCGTCCGTATATATATGGCACCGACTCGCCGAGTAAGTAATTGCTCGTCACAAATCTGCGCATATTAAAACGATTCAACATGTTTCCTTTATAAGAACACACAGCTTGATAGGTCTAAGTTGTTGTAGTTTAAGTTTCCTGGGGGTTCGATACACTACACTCTATAAATTATGGCTCTATAGTATAGGAGCACTTGGACCAGTCCCATGCAAGGCTCCTCGATACTGCATTGCCATGCCCGCTGTACAGTATGTCCCACGGTCGGAAAATATTGTTAAGGTATGAAGGTAGGATAAGAATATTCATATTTGGTGCCATATTAAAGGGGAAGAGTTTTGCTTTCAGATTGTATACAAATATAAAAAAATACTTTTTGTGCCCATTTTCGTATTAGCACTCACAATTTTGACTGGCATTCACTGCACACAATTCTCACATTGAAAAGTGTGTAAAGGGCAATTCCACGGTAACGGAAGGACATTCAGACGCAATTTTTGAAATTTAACCAAATAATTCCAGGATCCTGCTTATGATTCATCATTGTAAATAACATTTCTGAGACTCTTGGTGGGACACCTTTGATTTCATATTTTTGTTTGTTTTTTGTTACATTACGTTTATTAGATATGGACACTAATGAGGCCGGTAACGGAAGGACGGCAAAATGGACATGGATTTTCAAGTTCTTTAGTTATGATCTCTGTGAAGTTTCAAATGCTATCATGTTATATTGGCTCATAGTCCATTCCCTAATGTTCAAAGAGTATTACAACATTTATTTGAAAAAAATATGTCTATTGGTATATTAATTACAAGAAGTTAATTGCTTCACTGTTCGGTAACGGAAGGACAATAACGGAAGGACAGAGTTTTGGATTCATTAAAAATATACTTTAGGGCTCTCAAAAAACTGAAATTTTAATGTGAACACATATTGTGATATCCAATCATCCAATTTGGTACCTTAAAACAGAAAAATAATAGAAAGGAATGCAAAAAATGAAGAAAATCTAGAAATAGGCACTGTGTAGTCCCATGTGTATGGGTTCATGTATGGTGTCTGTTTCTCCTATCAGGAGACGCCCAATATTTGTTTTAATCATGTAAACTGAAAGATATCATTATGTGATCATGATTTATGAAAAAATAATCCAGAAATTATAAACAAGATCAGAAATAATCCTGATTTGATTTTTCCACTTTTGGCTCATTTGGCGTGGAATTGCCCTAAAGTCTCTGTTGATGAAACAATAGGCCTTACTTTCATCAAAATTGAATTCAGAAAAGCTATTTAGCCAATTGAATACTTACTTAATAAATTCTACACTGTTATGCTCCGAAAATGATTACGTTTGGGTAAGTTATGTAAGTGATTGTAAAATTGGCACAAAGTGGATTTCGCTTTACTGCAAACAAACTCTCACGACTGACAAGCCCAGTGGCGTAGCGTTGTCGGACTGATTGGGGGGGGGGGGGGGGGCACGCAAAATAATTGGGGGGGGCACACCTTTTGTATTTCTTTTGTATTTGAGACTTCAATCCTGTATAAAAATCATTGTAGGATATGTCCGAATTTTGTGTGAAAGTTTCATTAAAAAAGAACACTGCTTTCCTAGTTAAAAAAGCGAAAATATGCGTCAGCTTTTAACACGGACGTTTATGAGGTTTATAACCGTTAGCTAACGCTTTTGAGCTGAATGATAGATATCGTCATACTAAAGGGGCATTTGAAAAAATCTAACCCTATTTTATTCTTCTCTTACCATAAGCTAAACAACACGGTAGAAGAGAAGCGAGGAAGCTCCAAGTAATTTTCGTGGAGTTAGACACTTTACAGGCCTCACTTTAATAGTGATTAGATAGAGAGATAATCAACAACAAAAAATCTTTTGTATATTTTTGAAAAGAGGAAACATATCAACAAATATCAACGGCTGGTTCAAAATAATAGCCCCACAATTATTAAAAATCGGTATTTATATGAATATTTCAGCCATTTCTCCGATTTTGAACAAATAATGTATTTTCAGTCATTTTCTCTTAATTGTATGCTCTTGAAAATTTGACACTCAGTTTTTGTATTATCTCACCAAAAATGTTTTTGTGTAGCGCCCTCTGTACCAAAACTCAACTATCCCTGACATAAAAAGAAAACATCAGGAAGCCTGTGGCCATATTCATAAAAGCCCGATACCGTAAAACTTCGCCTATAGGCGGTACTGGTTCAATAGGGTTGTCTCAACTTTACATGATTATGCTATCATGAATATTCATTAAGACCTGCTCGAAGATCGTTGACAAAGGGCTAGATACATATTCATTATACTAGATCCTTGTGGACGCGGCTGGGGCTGTTGATTAATACCTGCTAATACTCTGAGATAGTAGCACCTATAGGCGAAGTTTTACGGTAGCCTATCTGTCAGCTAGGCCTTATCTCCTTGCCTAAATACCAGTTGGGACGATAACTAGCGATCACCTTTGTTTTCACAAATCAGTGCACAACACACACGTGCATGGGTATGTCTTCAGTAATGTGTGTAGATTTTGCACGCTGTCTATGCCCTTACCATATCGACCAATCAACGAGCGTCTGAGCCCTGTAATACAATAGCCATTTAAAATCTTCTAAGCGGGTTGCTAAATCGTAATTCAAGAAGTACTTCTAACCATACCGATAACAAGCTAGTAACTCGGATGATCTAATGTATTCATCGTGGATGTCATGGTAACAGTTCCATCTTTCGCGAGATTGTCTGACATCGCAACATCACATTAATGCGAAGTTAATTCAAACTTGTGAAAGAAAGAATGTCCCACTTTCTACAAAGTACGCGTACGCACAAGAGTGGGGGGGGGGGGGGAGATTCACGCTGGTGCATACGCTACATTCAACCACATGCAAAGAACAAATAGTGCGTAAAGGGGGAAGGGGGTTTAATTTCGGCCAAAAAATGTTGCGTACGTACTTTGTAGATGGCTCCTCATGATGCGTTTTATTGAGTTTGTTGTGTGCTATTTTTAAATACAAGATGATCAAAATATGTTGAGCAAGAGCTGAACAGGGCAAACCCGATGGGGGAGTCAAGGGTCTTAATAGGGCTGAATTGGGGGGGGGGGGGGGGGGGGTGGGCGGTTCGGGTGCGGGAATCACGCGGAAGCACATTTTGTCATTACGTTCCCCAATATAACAAAACAAATACATCTCCCTCCTCACCCCTTCCCCACCCCCGCCCTTACTACATTATAACCAAACTCCGCCACCCCTTACTTATATCATGACATGGGATACGATTTATGATCTCAATAATAATTTCACGAGAAAACCTATGTCGCCCCCTTAATTCGCTATCATCAAAAACTTTTCTCCTATCACGAAAAACGCTCTCCCTACGGATGGCACGCCTTAATTCACCTAACTCGAAGAGCCATGTTCACGATCGCGCTTCACGCAGTGACAAAAACCGGGCAGATTGTTACTTGCTAGCAATTTAGAGGTACAACCGAGTACCTCTAAACATTTGGTCCCGTTGTCGCTAAAATTTGTCCTATCTGGCTTTGGTGAATAAGAAACATTTAGCTGGTGGTAGGTCACCATTCAACTTCACGCCTTTGTTGTAAGTCCAACAAAGCTCTATACAGAAGGTCCCACATGAATATATTTCAATGCATTTAGTCGGCACCGCAGATCTATTGTTGTAATTGTTCGCATTTCGACTAACAATGTCGTGGAATACCAAATGCTTGTGGAATTTAGACAGATGGGTTGTCATGCCAGGCCACCCTTACAAAAATGTCCTGTGGTAATTCCTGTGGTAACTGATTTTACCACACAAAATACCATAGGATTAAAAGTACCACAGGAATTTGTGTGGTCATGTCACTAGATTCTTGTGGTATATGTCAAGGGCTTGCTATGGTAATTTAGTATATTCTGTGGTAATTGATATTACCACACAAAATACCACAGGAATATTCAGTACCACATGAACTATTGAGGTAATCACAAATACTGATGTGGTAATATCAACGGCTGGCTGTGGTATGTAAGTCCTGTGGTAACTGGCGTGTGGTAACTGGTATATAACTGGATTACCACACGCCAGTTACCACAGGACTACCACACACCAGTTACCACATGATTACAAAATGCCAGTTACCACAGGACTACCACACACCAGTTACCACATGATTACAAAATGCCAGTTACCACAGGATTACTACAGACCAGTTACCACATGATTACCAACTGTCAGTTACCACATGATTACCACGCACCACTTACCACAGAATTACCACATGCCAGTTACCACATGATTACCACACACCAGTTACGACAGGATTTCCACACACCAGTTACCACAGGATTTCCACAGGCCAGTTACCACAGGATTTCCACAGGCCAGATACCACATGATTATCACACACCAATTACCACAGGATTACCACAGGCCAGTTACCACATGATTATCATACACCAGTTACCACAGGATTACCTATATGTTCATGTGCAATATATTGTTTTTTATAATTTTGCCCAACTTTCAGAAATTGTCTGCATTAAAACAAATATTAAGTTTGTATCTAACAAATACGTATAACACTGCATTCAAGATGATAAGGTCTGGTCTCATTAATAACGACAGTTTGGTTACATACTACATTTTGGTCATGAACAAATACTAACATGAAATATAAAATAGGAATGGTTACTATTGACTGGGTTATAATTATGGTTTAATAAATGCATGCATCAAAACAACCAGCATGCAAGTCAAATCTCAACAAGAAATTATCCAATTATCCACATCCAACACCAGAACTGTATGCAATCAAATTACTGCAGCAACATTCCTATGGTATCCCTGTGGCTTTGGAGGACGTTACCACGGGACGGTTGCCACACCGATCACCACGCAACATTACCAAAATGCAGTATTACATGTAACAATAAGTTACATGTTATGTTCACTGTCGGTCTCAATGAAGCCAGACCTTTTAATCTTGAATGCACTATCATATTTGCTATGCAAACTGAATATTTGTTTTAATGCATACAATTTCTGAAAGTTTGGCAAAATAATATAAAACAATATTGTATATGTACATGTATTATTATTCCTGTGGTAACTGGCGTGTGGTAATCCTGTGGTAACTGCCGTGTGGTAATCATGTGGTAACTCGTAATGGACGTGGTGTGGCAAGATCCCTAGAGCGCGCGCTTTCTGATCTCGAGATCCCGAGTTCGAACCCCGCCCACTCCGTTTGTCCTTCAGCAAGACACTTAATCCACATTGCTGCTCTCTACCCAGGTGTATAAATGGGGACCCGGTAGGAATGGGACGTGTATGCAATTGTACTTGTATACCATCAAGTGCGCGCCATATGGTTGCCAGAATGCATTGCTCCCAAGGGAGCAGAGAGTGCACGCTATGTGCGGATTGATTGTGAGTGTGTGTGTCCGATGACCGGGGTAATACTAATGCAAAGATAATGCTTAGATATGATTATCAATCATATTAGGCGCTATATAAATCACAATTATTATTATTATTGTATGGTAATCATGTGGTAACTGACGGTTGGATTAGCGGAATTTTTCAATAAAAATTCACCAAATATGACAAAATAATAAATTTTTGGTAATATTCTATATTTATGTATGTGTAAATTTTATATTAATTATGAGTCTTCTATGTAAGAATTATTAAGAAAACCTTTGCACCTCATGTTTTTTTTTTACTACATATTGTTTAATATATAGCAATATGCAATGTGATAATTATGGAAATAATCCTACCTTGGCAAAGCCAGATTGCACTTAGGAAATCCAAAAGTAGATTAGTTAGAGTCAGAGTACAGTGAATGATCACACTGTGATTTCCAACTGAGTTTGACTTCAACGCTAATTGATATCCCATTCCGATCACATCTTCAAGGGGTCCAAAAATACCACAGGAATACCACATAAATACCACATAAAATGACAACATACCACAGGAATATTGTGTGGTAATGTCCCCCAAAACCACAGGAATATCGCAGTTTTCCAAAAATACCACAGGAATACCACATAAAATTACAAAAATACCACAGGAATATTGTGTGGTAATGTCCCCAAAAACAACAGGAATATTTCACAAAATACCACAGGAATACCACATAAATACCACATAAAATGACAAAATACTACAGGAATATTGTGTGGTAAATGTCCCCAAAAACCACAGGAATATCGCAGTGGTCCAAAAATACCACATGAATACCACGTAAATACCACAGGAAATGACAAAATACCACATGAATTTGTGTGGCAACGTCCCCAAAAACACAGGAATAGTCATGTACCACAGGAATTATTCCTGTGGTAACTTGTGTGGTAATTTTGTGTGGTAATTTTATGTGGTAATTTTATGTGGTAATTTTATGTGGTAATACCACAGGACATTTTTTAAGGGCAGGCCTTGACTACTATAGCGAAGTATGCCTATCGGCCATTGGTGAATACCAGCCAAGCCTAGCGGACATCAAAATTGTAATTTGATCAACGAACTTCCTTATCGGGGTTTTATGAATATGGCCACTGATTATTTGTATGTAATATGATACCAAATATCTATATTTTAGGGTTTACCTTCATACCTTATACAAATGTTTTATTACTGTACCATTCTCTCCGAGACATACCGCATACACACCTATACACAGGAATATTAATAAACCTCATCTTGAATGTGCTTAATTGCAAAATTCAAAAATCTTCCGGAGGCCCCTGGCAACAGCAGGGGTATCTGTATCCCACATCTGCATCGCACTAATTCAAGCTGATATTTGTATCAATTTTACAAACAAACAAAACATTGTTGATTTCAAAAGTACTAATCTATCAACAAGTTTTCAGGGCTGATATGCCCCCTAGGCCATTTTTATAAGACCTATTAGGTTATTGTCATAAGGGTCATTGACCACCTATAAATCAGTATGTTGACGTGGTGTGGCAAGATCGGTAGAGCGTGCGCTTTCTGATCTCGAGATCCCGAGTTCGAACCCCGCCCACTCCGTTTGTCCTTCAGCAAGACAATTAATCCACATTGCTGCTCTCTACCCAGGAGTATAAATGGGTACTTAGTCGGGTGTTAATTAGCCTTCAGCGCCCGGTGGGCTGCTGGGATAGTATGCTCCCCAGGGAGTTGAGATGGTGCGCAAGATAATTGTGCGGGTTTGACCTGTACCTGATTACCAAGGGTAATAATAAAGCGCTTAGAAACATTGTATTAAGCGCTATATAAATGTAATATATTATTATTATTATTATTATTATTATTATTATTATTATTATCTTTTAATTTATTTCTCGCAATGCAACGGGACCCCTTTGAAAATCAGTTTCTGCTGAAAGGGCTATCCCACCCATTTGTGGAAATAAATAAATCAAAATAAATAAAAAATCAATACGCTACGAATAGATTCATTATTTTATACAATTTGATCACACACTGTAGGAGTTGTAAATGTCTGAAATCTAAAAGCTTCCGGGGGTTCACTGATTCGCGCTATCACTATCTTCAATGAACAATGGCACCAAAATACAACCGTGGGATGCACAATTAAAGATTTATGGCACTTTTAAGATAATTGTGGCAATTGTGGACGCCATTTTGAAGAGTAATCAACTTTCCGGAATTATAATTGTCTTTATTTTGTGGTAAAAATATCATGATGTTATATTCTACAAAAAAAAACTTTAAACATCTTTTGTATGAAATGGAAGAGTCCCAAAATAATTACAAATTGTTATATTAATGGACATTTTAGCAGTCTCTGAACCGATTTTGCTTAAATACATTTTAATATGTCATAACAATTGTAGTTTTTTATTAGCTCGCACAAAAACATATTTCGTGCAGCGCCCTCTATACCAAACTCAACTATCACTTTAAATAACACATTTAATACTAGGATCAATATTACTATTTGGTATGAGCGTGTTTGGAAAGTTCGTGAATCATAATCTGAATGACAGTGTTAAGGTTTACATAAGTTGCATATTTCTACCCATAAGAGCAAGACCAACATCTCACTTGAAATTACATTGTGGAGTTTATACTTTTCAAAAGTTCCAGATTGACCGGATTGCATAAACGTATTCCAAACGTATAGAAAATACGCGAAATTAAATTATTCGGTAAGGGCCCGGTTACATCCGACCGGATTGCGTAAACGTATGCCAAACGTATAGAAAATATGCGAAATAAAATCATTCGGTAACGAACGTCGTCTCCGTTGCTGCTCGAAGAAAGGATATGACAAGGATTGAACGTACAAAAACGCACGATTACCAGACGAGTACAGGACAGCTACCGAAAATAGAACGGAGATCACCGTATGAGTAACGGTCCTAACGGACAACTTACAAGAACCGGTCAAAACGAAAGTGGAATGCATAAGAAACTGACAAAACGTTCTTCGAACGTATCTATTAGCTCGGTCACATCTGACTGGATTGCGAAAACGTATGCCAAACAAACAGCACAATTGTCAATCCGTTCGTCTCCATTTGTTTCCGTTCTTATACGTTTGTTATCCTTTTCTTGTTCGGCGAATACCTCCGTCCTTCTTTCGTATCCTACATCTACACTAATCTAGAATATTAAATATTTGGCCATGACTTTGCACATCGCAGGGCTGTCTCATTCGCAGCCACCAGATCTTCTTGACTACACTGTTCCTCAAGGTTAGAACATTGAAGGAGGTGTTGCATGGTTTGTGATGTGCCACAGTCGCTGTTAGTGTTGTCATCATCTGTATATCCCCACTTTTTCATGTTGACTTTGCATCGACCCATCCCTGTGCGAAGTCGGTTGAGGGATTTCCATGTCTTCCAGTCTTGCTTGTGTCCTAGGGGTAACTGCTCCTTAGTAGGGAAAGGTAGCTTGTCATGGTGGCGGTTACTGCTGCGCCTCTCCTCCCAAAGCCTACGTCTGGCCACCTGTGGGAATTCGGTCAGCGGTTGGACAGAGTGTAGGAAGCTTTTCCCTGATTTGAGCCGTTTCTGGGATGGTTGGATGTCATAACATGGGTGGAGGCTATCCTGACTTTGTCTGAGAGGCTCCACGCTACTGGCTACTGACCGGCGTTTATCGGGTGGAGCAATGCCGGAATGGACATACGGGCTGCTTACATTTGTTGGCTTTAGACAACCAGAGATTGCTCTGCAGCTATCGTTGAGAATTGGATCAAGTTTCCTCGAGTGCGAGGATCTTTCCCAGACTGGGCACGCATACTCCGCAGCAGAATAACAAAGTGCAAGAGCTGTTGCCCGTAGTGTAGATGCACTGGCACCCCAAGAGGAGTTTGTCATTTTCCGGAGGAGGTTGTTCCTGGTCCTCACTTTCTCCCTTTCCGATATGCTGCTTGAATGAAAGTGTCCGATCCAGGGTAACGCCAATGTACACTGGATGATCGCAGTGGTCAAGGGGGGTACCATTCCATGTGAGTGAGAGTTTCTTCCCAGCCTCGCGGTTGCGTAGATGGAATAAGCAGACCTGGGTCTTGGTAGGGTTTGTTTTCAGCTGGTTGTCTCTGTAGTATACTGTCAGGTTGTCTAGGGCTGATGTTAAGGTGCTCTCTATCTCATTGGTATCGCTGTTCTGAGTGGCAATGCCGAGATCGTCAGCATAGATGATGCTCCTTGTGTCTGGAGAGACAGGTTGGTCATTCGTGTAGATGTTGAACAGGACTGGAGCGAGAACACTGCCCTGTGGGAGTCCATTCTACTGTATCCTCCACCTGCTGCGCTTTCCGTTCAGCTCCACAAAGAAACGTCTGTTTCCTAGTAGCAGTTGGATGAGGAGTAATCGATGGTTCACTGTGTCATAGGCAGCCGTAAGGTCTACAAACACTACGCCGGTAGGTTGATTCCTCTCAAAGCCATCTTCAATGAACTGAGTCAAGTTGAGAACCTGACTTGTGCATGACCTCCCAAGACGGAAGCCGGCCTGCTCAGGGATTAGATGTTGTTTCGTAATAGGGCCAAGCCTGTTCAAGATGAGGCGCTCAAAAAGCTGGTAGAGATGGCATAGTAGGGAGATTGGTCTGTAGCTTTTGGCCGCTTGTGGATCTTTGCCTGGTTTGAGGATAGCGATTACTCGAGCTTTCCTCCAGATCTTTGGAAGTTGGGACTGGAGTACGCAATTGTCATACAGGGTAAGAAGCCATATAAGAGCAACCTGTCCGAAATGCTTAATATGCTCAGTCCGGATGTCATCAAGACCAGCTGCCTTACCGTTCTTAAGGCTGTTGATTGCAGTCTGGAGTTCTTTCAGGGTAAAAGTCCAGTTGGATTCTTCATCGGACTGGTTCCATGGAAGATGTTCTTTTTGCTGGAGTTTATGTTGAGTTTTGCCATTCAACAGAAGTTGGTGAGCAACCTGGTTAGCAATGACGTTGAAGTGCACTTTTGCTTGTTTGGGGTCGTTGTTGATCTTTCTGATAGTTGACCATGCTTTCTTGCTGTTGTGTGTCATATCTACATCTATGCTGAAGGTCTCAGGTTCTCTGAATGAGAAACTTGTGCCAAGCGGCTTGTATATAGATGTTACAGACACTTTCCCCAGGCTGACTGACAGGATCTCTACGATGTCACTCTCAGTTAGTGATGTCTGGTCGATGATTGTGTCATGTTTGGTGAAAATCGCACTACCATATCTCTCATGAGGCCTTTCCACAGCAAGCTTCATTCCGGGAATTCTGGGCCTGAACTGTTGCTGGCCTCTGTGCGTCTCCTGTAGACACAGGATATCACAGTCATAATCGTGGCAGAGTTTTCCAATCAGCTGTCCTTTCGCTGAAGAGAACCCTTCGGCATTGATGGACATCACTGTCATCGTCCGTCCTGAAAAGGGCGCATGCTTCCGGCGATGATTAGTGGAAGCCATTTTATTCTCGTAGTCGTAGGAACAGAGCAATAAAGTTAAAACTTTGTTGCTAAGTAGTGTAGAAGAAGGTAGTGATAGAATTAGTACTTGTCAGTTCGTATCTGTTGTCCGGTGGACCTGTGTCGCGACCGAACAACTAACAGATTCCGAACAAAACGGATGCACAGCGCACACCAAACGTACAACCAACGGACGACTACTTACAACCGGATAGAACAAACATCGCCGTACAAGGGGCGTATTCGCCGAACAAGAAAAGTACAGCAAACGTAAACCCCGGGGGGGGGGGGGGGGGGGGGGTCACTCTCAACATGACTGGCTAGGCAAGTACACGGCGGCGTCGACGTTTTCCTTAAAAACCTAATGAAGGGTACCTTTACAGGTGCACAGGTTTTCGACATTCTTCTTTAAAAAGGGTGTGAATTACCCTGGCGGATTCGATCCCTCAATTCGCGCATCTTTTGTAACATGCAATTGCTTTTCATTATATATAATGATAGAAATTGGAAACACATTATCGCGAGCGCGTGCGTCCGTCTCTGTATATTACATCAATGAATTGTGCAGATATCTGGTATAGAGTGAGCGCATGCCCGCGCGCCGCCACGTTAAAAAGTTCCGAACGCGCCGGTGAGTTATTGAGTTTTTATCAAGCCACAAGGAACCCATACTATACGTAGGACAATTATGTTTATGTCTCTTTTTATCGGAGATAGCCAAGCTAGCTCGAGTAAAATTCTCAGTTATGCAGCCTTGAATGGACGCTAGCAATTTTGTTGCAAAGATGTTTGCTATGACATTTTGTATTCTGTCTGAGCCGAGGTAAATTGTCTGTGCAGCGTTCACTTAAGTCCCAAGTGTGGCATTCGGTTTTATCATACGTTGCTACTATCTGCTACCGTATCTGAATTCTGACACGCATATCCGAAATCTGACACGGCATATCCGAATTCTGACACGGCGTATCCGAATTCTGACATGGCATATCCGAAATCGGATACGGTGGGCATTTACATTCGGAAATAGTACGATACGCCATTTTTTGAAAAGCTTTTCAAAAAAGCTGCGATACGCACATTAGGGTCCATTCAGAAATAGTGCGATACGTTATTTTTGGCGATAAGGTTCCGTTTCAGAAATAGTGCGATACGCCATTTTTTGCGATTAGGGTCCATTCAGAAATAGTGCGATACGCCATTTTCTGCGATTAGGGTCAATTTCAGAAATAGTGCGATACGCCATTTTTTGGCATAAGGGTCCTTTTCAGAGGTTGACGGACACGGGTGGGTAGCACTTTAGTATGCGAGTGAACCCCCCCGGACGTAAACGAACGGAGACAAACGGAGACGAACGGATTGACAATTTTGCTGTTCGTCTGGCATACGTTTTCGCAATCCGGTCAGATGTGACCGGGCTAATAGGTACGTTCGAAGAACGTTTTGTCAGCTTCTTATGCGTTCCACTTTCGTTTTGACAGGTTCTTGTAAGTGACTCGTACAGTATTGTCCGTTAGTCATGCGTCGGTAAATTTACAGGCATGCGTCGGTAAATTTACAGGCATGCGTCGGTAAATTTAGCTTACTTGTAAAAGTTTGATTTTCACATTTTTTGGCGTCCATTTTATAAAATAAATGCTGCACAGGCATATTTCTTGGATCGGTTAGAATTGGGACCGGACTCAGAATTTGATCTAAAACCATTCCAAAGTTAAACTCGTGCATCCAATTCTTACCGACTCATGCATGTGCATCATTTTTATAATCATAGACCTGGTATAATGCACGGTAGTTATACTGTAGTCGTCAGTGTTATATATGTGCATTGAGACTACTACCAAAAGTACATTGAGACTAGTGCCAAAAGCAACAATAGGCACTGAACAATAGACAGCTGTGTTCAGCCACTGTGGAATGCAGTTATCCTATATGGGCCAACAGAGGACAGCAGAGCACTCTATTCAATAGGCATGCTTTGCATGTACAGCATGATTGGACCCCACTTCACTACCAGCCCCCAAGCAAGACACACCTCCCACATGTACTACTCCCAAGGTAACTAAAAGCACATGGTCTCAATATATAAGAGTGGTGACGAGGTAACTGGATTTCACCATGAATTTTTGCAGGATTGAAGAATTCAGCTCTGCTACAGAGGATTTTGCCACCTATATTGAAAGATATGAGCAGTTTCTAGCAGCAAATGATGTGCCAGATGGGAAGAAAGTTCCTGTATTTGTGAGTGTCATTGGAGCAAGACTTACTCACTTTCGAGTTCAACAAAAGAAGAATAAAATGTCTCTGCTCTCATCCGATGTTTACAACAAACTGAGATGATCTGTTTGAGCGCGAAGCGCGCAGCGAAAATTGAAAATGGATGTTTAAACTAGTTTTTAACGTTAGTTCATACATTTGATTGTGTCTAACCCTAACCACTCTTTTTTTATTTTTTGGGAAGAAGGGGGGGGGGGGGTCTTTTTTGGGGGAAAAATTCCGTTTTGCTCCCACACTTGTTGGATTGGGGGGGGGGGGGGGGGGGGGGGGCGGCCACCCCCTGTCCCCCCCCCCCCCCCACTTCCGGCGCCTATTGTGTTCGGTGGTGTCCGTTACACGTTTTGTGCATGCACAAAACTTTCAACCGGATAGAACAGATATCGCCGTATTATAAGGAACGTATTCGCCAAACAAGAAAAGGACAATAAACGTATACGAACGGAGACGAACGGATTGACAATTTTGCTGTTCGTTTGCCATACGTTTTAGCAAACGAACAGCTATAAACAATGCGATGCACATTGTGAAATATGTTTAAGACCTTCACATCGGCACCCTAAAACATTTCCGACATTAAAACGTTACTCACACTTTTAGAAAATTGTGCAGATTCCGATGCGATGATCAGATTTGCGATTTATAATTTATATTCTGAGATATCGACTTCGAACGCGGGCGTTGTTTTTTTTGCTTTACGAGTTCGAAGTGTTTTTATTACCGGCACCACCTCAACTCTCACTGACAACGCACGCAACTTTTCTTGTGTGATGTTGGCATTATTTCACAAAATTCACAAAAAATATTCGTAGCGGACGATAAACGCATTATTTCTCCTCGAAATGTCGACCAGTGCAGTTTATAAGGGTAGCGCGCATCATCGCATTCGCGATTTTTCACAACACGCGCAAAAACGCAACAGTGCCGATGTGTAGTAAATCTACCATACAGTGGGTAATTTCAAGTGCGGTGCTGGTATTGGTGTTGGTGTTGGTGTTAGAAGCCCATAAACGCCGTTAATCCGAGCTTTAACACCAGCATTCAGATAAACGACGATACCAATACAAAGCATCGATAGCCTAACACCATCATATCGATAGCGTGACGCCGACAGAAATAAATTCATCCGCCCGAAAAGCACCAAAATTGGGTATATCCCACGTAAAAATAGCCCAAGTTCAATGTACTCTGGCAAAATTAACCATGCACGTGAGAGTATTTATTAAAATCTGTCATATCTAACATGTACAATTTTACAATAAGCCTTATTTTTTTCAAAAACATTATTTTTTAGAGCGTGACGATACGATTTGCGTGAGTGACGTGTGAGCTTCCGTATGCCTGTGTGCTCAAGTCAATTCGATTTCGAGCTCACACGTTTGTTCCATTAATTATGATTTTATTCGTAATAATTGTTCTGAACGGATTGGCACAACGAAGATCCATCAATTTAATTAGTGTACTCCATGCTTTTATATTCTTAAGTCTAGTCTAGACTATTCTCCAACAAAATAACGTCATTAACAATCTCTCATTTCAAGTACGGTGGAATAATCATCTATAATTATCGATTACATTAACTAGCTCAATCATGAATCTTACTTTTCCTGATAAGTAAGCTGGAGAAAATTAAGAAAACAACCAACAACCCAAAATATTGTTTTAACTTTAAGTAGATCTAGTTATCATCGATCTAGTTATCATCATGATGATGATTCATGGTTGTATCTTGTTAACTGGAAATGCGTTGTATAGGTGTCAATAATTATTATTATTAGTAGGACAAATGATTCCTTTTGGTAAGATCGTTAGATGCCCAACTGATTTTAAAATAAATTCACGAATTAGAATACTTGATAATGAATTATTTAACATTTTCCCACTGGATGCAAATCGTAACAAAGTCAAAGAACTAGAGAGTACAGCCTGTGACTAAATGATGATTTTAAAGTAGGCCTAACACAAATACGTATTTATACTCCCTAGGCCTAACTTTAATAATAATAATGTTTCGATTTATATAGCGAGTAATATGATTGATAATCATCTCTAAGCGCTTTACAATAATATTCAATGATATAGTATTAGTCATACTGACGTGTAAGTATTGTCATTGCCATTAATTGTTTGCTAATGTTTATATTTTTGTAAAGAAACTTTTGAAATGGAGATATGTCACAGATTTGAAAAAGGACAAAAGGGTTTTACTTTTAGAGAACTTACTAAAAGTTGGACGAACAAGTCAAGTACAGTACGTGTACTAGTCTACCTAGGGCCAGACCTAGCATAGCAATATATTACTAGGTAGCCAGAGTCATTACGAGCTAGCTCTGCCTATGCCTAATCTGTGACTAAGGTTTACGACTTTACCTAGTACTGGCACTGCCTGTCCTACTCCTACTCCTCATATAGCCTAGGCCTAGCTCTAGCTCTTCGATCTGTATTACTGTACAGGGCTGTGTACAAAGCTCTCTTGCGAATGTTGTCATCTTGTAGTTATATAATTTACATACTAGAAATAGAATAGAAGTAGTACAAGTTCAGACTAGATTTAGTTGAGCCCGCACTAGCTTAGCTGACGCTGGGTAGCCTAATTAGTCTAGCTAGGCCGGCTGGATGTTAGAGACTAGAGCAGAGTAGCGTCATAAATAAATTACTCATAATTCTCTAAAGTCTAGTATAGCCCCAGTCACTAAAGTCTAGTTTAGTAGTATAGTTTGACCTAGACTTTAAGACAGAGTAAAGCAATTGTCCAGTCTCTAGTTTTACTAGAATTAATATGCTTTAATATGCTAGTTTGGACTTGGGTTTCCATTTATTATAAATCGGACTGAGTCTGAGTCTGACTGAGTCTTACATGACAACGTCAACGAACAGTCAGTGCATTAAGTTGAGTCAAACGCAGTCTCACCGTACTCGACTACCACTCTCAGTTGTGAATTTGATAAACCAGCAAAAAGGCCAGGGGCCAGGCCTATGTCTACCGTAATTTCTTAAGAATCAAACTATCAACGTTACTGCTACAGGGAAACATTACAATTTATATTAGTTACTGAACTGATAAAATAGCGGCACCAACATTAGCAGAAAACACAACACAATTAAGGAATTAAACAAAGTCATGACATTAATTAATTATGACTATCCTTACTTGAGAGACCATAGTCACTAGTCAAAGTCTTATTCAAACAAAAATATCGATATAATTATAATTAAAAGTGACTTACATTACAGAATATAGTCCGTATATTTTCAGCAAACTGATGCTGGTAATAATATAAAATCCAGTTGGAAAAGTAAATGCTGCCTATATTAAGTATTCATGAGTATGATCCGCTCCACGTTCTAATTCTGCACTTGTTATTGCGTGCATATGTCATGCTTACGTTTAAAATTAGACCGCGGGCCGAACCGTGAAAATTGCCTTATTTCTTGACTTTCGTGCTTAAAATCTCGTATCTACCTGAATGTTTGGCATGTGGGTAGTGAAAAAGTCACTGAACACAAATTCATAACTCGCCAAGCTCAAAAGGTGCACATTTTTTCAAAAAGTAGAACAAACTTGGAATTTTGTTTTGTAACACTCTCTGAAAAATAATCCAATCCCAGTGCATCTCTCATTAGAACGTAACAGTGTCACATAAGCTAGGGCCAATCAGATCGCTTGTTTTATCGTTGTGCTAAATGTTTGTTTTGATGCGATGTTATGACACGTACTTTAACTGGATTTTGTTGTTTACATGGAAACTAAACTCACAGTAAATTAATTCATTTAGAGGAATTAATACTGATATAGATAAGGAATGAGTACCACCTTGAAAATTTACCAAAAACACATTAGAAGTTGATAAATAATTCAACGAAAAGAGACCGATGCGCAACTAGCACTTCGGCTAACGAAGATCATCAGGCTAGTGTCGCCTGAGCTGCGGGGCACTGGTCGGCTACAAAAGGTGGCATGGGGGCATAATGCAATCGCCATCAGCATGAATCTAGTTTCATTTTTACCCCGGGGAAAAGCTATTCTCCTAGTTACTGTCTGTCTTGGAATGGATTGTGGTATATTTGTCTTTATCTAAAGGGAAAGTCCGCCCTAAATCTAAGTTAGTTTAGATAATGGCATACAGTGAAAAATTTCTTCTTGTAAATATGGCCTATTTTGTAATATTTTATTAATTTTGAAAAACTCCACGATGAAACATTTTCTACTTGTATTAAAACCAACTTTTTTCAGGGTGGACTTCTCCTTTGAGGAAATAAATAGAGAGGAGACGGAGAGATTGTTAAATTTGGTACACTGGTATCTATTTATTTATATACATTTGTTAAAAAAATTATTTTGCTTTTGTTTTTGCATCAGGACTATTGGTATTCGATTAATCACACAGCACACTCCCCAACTTAAATCATCCTTTAGTATCCCATTGGCACTTACAACACCCCCCACCCGCCTAAAAAAAAGAAACAAATATATATGCATATATATATATATATATAATGCAAGGAATAATCATAAATGATTGAGAAGGAAGAATAATAGGCGTAGCTTCATAAGCATTGTTCCTCCCTTTAATCCTCCAAATGAAAAAAGGCACTGGTCGAAAAATTGGTCTCCGCCAGGACTCGAACCCGGGTCTCCAGCTTGGAACGCTGACGCCTTAACCACTAGGCCACGGGGACCGTGTGATTGAAGAAAAATCAAAATTCAGGTCATTGGAAAGCCAATCTATCGGCCCTTTGTACTCAATTAATTCATGGGGAAGGAGTTACGAACAATGCAAGCCGCTTGTACTTCAGCTGGATCACAAAGGAGTGATTCAAGTATTAGTTAGAACATATATATTAACGAAAGGTGGACTAATACATACAGCTTTGGTTTCTTCCAATATTTAAATAATGCAGGGAATAATCATAAATGATTGAGAAGGAAGAATAATAGGCGTAGCTTAATAAGCATTGTTCCTCCCTTTAATCCTCCAAATGAAAAAAGGCACTGGTCGAAAAATTGGTCTCCGCCAGGACTCGAACCCGGGTCTCCAGCTTGGAACGCTGACGCCTTAACCACTAGGCCACGGGGACCGTGTGATTGAAGACAGATCCAAATTCAGGTCATTGGCAAGCCAATCTCTCGGCCCTTTGTACTCAATTACTTCATGGGGAAGGAGTTACGAACAATGTAAGCCGCCTGTACTTCAGCTGGATCACAAAGGAGTGATTCAAGTATTAGTTAGAACATATTATATTAACGAAAGGTGGACTAATACATACAGCTTTGGTTTCTTCCAATATTTAAATAATGCAAGGAATAATCATAAATGATTGAGAAGGAAGAATAATAGGCGTAGCTTAATAAGCATTGTTCCTCCCTTTAATCCTCCAAATGAAAAAAGGCACTGGTCGAAAAATTGGTCTCCGCCAGGACTCGAACCCGGGTCTCCAGCTTGGAACGCTGACGCCTTAACCACTAGGCCACGGGAACCGTGTGATTGAAGACAAATCCAAATTCAGGTCATTGGCAAGCCAATCTCTCGGCCCTTTGTACTCAATTAATTCATGGGGAAGGAGTTACGAACAATGTAAGCCGCCTGTACTTCAGCTGGATCACAAAGGAGTGAATCAAGTATTAGTTAGAACATATATATTAACGAAAGGTGGACTAATACATACAGCTTTGGTTTCTTCCAATATTTAAATAATGCAAGGAATAATCATAAATGATTGAGAAGGAAGAATAATAGGCGTAGCTTAATAGGCATTGTTCCTCCCTTTAATCCTCCAAATGAAAAAAGGCACTGGTCGAAAAATTGGTCTCCGCCAGGACTCGAACCCGGGTCTCCAGCTTGGAACGCTGACGCCTTAACCACTAGGTCACGGGGACCGTGTGATTGAAGACAGATCCAAATTCAGGTCATTGGCAAGCCAATCTCTCGGCCCTTTGTACTCAATTAATTCATGGGGAAGGAGTTACGAACAATGTAAGCCGCCTGTACTTCAGCTGGATCACAAAGAAGTGATTCAAGTATTAGTTAGAACATATATATTAACGAAAGGTGGACTAATACATACAGCTTTGGTTTCTTCCAATATTTAAATAATGCAAGGAATAATCATAAATGATTGAGAAGGAAGAATAATAGGCGTAGCTTAATAAGCATTGTTCCTCCCTTTAATCCTCCAAATGAAAAAAGGCACTGGTCGAAAAATTGGTCTCCGCCAGGACTCGAACCCGGGTCTCCAGCTTGGAACGCTGACGCCTTAACCACTAGGCCACGGGGACCGTGTGGTTGAAGACAGATCCAAATTCAGGTCATTGGAAAGCCAATCTATCGGCCCTTTGTACTCAATTAATTCATGGGGAAGGAGTTACGAACAATGTAAGCCGCCTGTACTTCAGCTGGATCACAAATGAGTGATTCAAGTATTAGTTAGAACATATATATTAACGAAAGGTGGACTAATACATACAGCTTTGGTTTCTTCCAATATTTAAATAATGCAAGGAATAATCATAAATGATTGAGAAGGAAGAATAATAGGCGTAGCTTAATAAGCATTGTTCCTGCCTTTAATCCTCCAAATGAAAAAAGGCACTGGTCGAAAAATGGTCTCCGCCAGGACTCGAACCCGGGTCTCCAGCTTGGAACGCTGACGCTCTAACCACTAGGCCACGGGGACCGTGTGATTGAAGACAGATCCAAATTCAGGTCATTGGCAAGCCAATCTCTCGGCCCTTTGTACTCAATTAATTCATGGGGAAGGAGTTACGAAAATGCAAGCCGCCTGTACTTCAGCTGGATCACAAAGAAATGATATATATATTTATATAGGAATCGTGGTAAATATATATATATATATATATATATATATTCAGGTCATTGAATAAACATTGAGTAAACATATAGCAAAATGTGCCAAAGGCATAACGCCAGAATTTACCATTTCTCCATTTTACAAAATGAGAAATGAAAATGACATTGAAAGAAAAACAAAGAAAGTTTCTTTATTTTTGTTTTTAAACTAGAATTAAATGCTAAGGAATAAGAAGTTGAATTTGAAAGATTCCGCTATATTTACATACTCTGCTTTTTTATTTTGTTTATCTAATCATTTGTATTGATTTGTTTATAAAAGATAACAAAAAATGTTTTTGTTTATATTCGAAAATGTTTGGCAATCACACAACAATAGAATATGAAGCGCGTTGTACACATTACAATAGCCGTATTCAGACGATGAAAGCCAAGTTCTTAAGAATTGCAATTCTTAAGAATTGCAATTCTTAAGAACTTCAAATGTGTGTTCAAACGATGCCAATTCTCGAGAGTTGCAATTCTTAAGAATTAAAACCGGAAGTAGCATGCGCGCCTTTCCCATTTGAGGTCACGCGCGCTCACTTGACTTGTTTTCACACCGGAAGCATATCTCGGTCATGAGGTCAACCCAAACCACGAGTCTCGAAGCTGATTGTGTTCAGACGGTAAAAAAAGTAGACTGCGCGCAGTCGCGCGCTTATCGCGCGCTCATTCTGCGCAAAATCTTACAAGTATCTTGTGGTTATCTTGTGGTTTGCAAACCACAAGATAACCACGAGATTGCGCATTTTTTGCAGTGTGCGCAATCTCGTGGTTTGGAAACCACAAGATAACCACGAGTTTTGCGTGTTCAAACGAGCGCAAACCACAAGATATTCTTAAGAATTGCAAACACAAGATAACCACAAGATAACCACGAGATTTGCTTTTATCGTCTGAATGCGGCTATTGCGTTTTTCATAATGATGTTGTTATTATTATTATTAATTACGCGTTGTCAAAACATTGTACACATTACAATGCGCTTTTCATAGTGATGTTGTTATTGTTATTATTATTTACGCGTTGTCAAAACATTGTACACATTACAATGCGCTTTTCATAGTGATGTTGTTATTATTGTTTACGCGTAGTCAAAACATTATGCGATGTATTTTGATCCTCAACATGTTTTTTAACTTTAACTTCATTTACTTTTTTTGAAGAGAAAGAAACCGGTCGAAAGTAATTGAATAAAGACTTAACCAAGGAATTCTAGCGTGTTTTCGAGTTTATTTTATTGACTTTTTTATATATATATATATATATATAGTGGTTCTAGGACTACTACCCCCTGGACAACCACCCCCCGGACGATTACCCCCCGGACAACTACCCCACTAGGACAATTACCCCCCGGACAACTACCACCCGGACAATTACCCCCCTAGGACAATTACCCCCCAAGACAATTACCCCCCAAGACAACTACCCCCCAAGACAATTCCCCCCGAGACAATTATCCCCCAAGACAATTACCCCCCAAGACAACTACCCCCCAAGACAACTACCCCCCGGACAATTACCCCCCCCCCCCCCGGACAATTACCCCCCGGAAAATTACCCCCCGGACAACAACCCCCCGGACAACTACCCCCCGGACAATTACCCCCCGGACAACTACCCCCCGGACAATTACCCCCCGGACAATTACCCCCCGGACAACTACCCCCCGGAATATTACCCCTCGGACAACTACCCCATGGATATTTACCGTCGCTGATTTAGACCACTGTTTTAGTTTTGTAAGCAGGGAGTTGGGGTCGTCAAATGTCAAATGGGCCGATCGCTGCCCGAGACCGAGAACGATAAAAGGTGGACCTTTCTGAATGGGGGGGGGGGGGGGGTGTACGCACCTGCAGACATCGTACGATATCGCAATCCGAAATGTAGGTAAAAAGATTGTGCGGCATCCGGTGCATGTGTGACCTAGGCGTAGCATGTTCTATATTTGTTCGGTCAATTTCGTAAGCTTTTCATTCGTTTCAATAAGCGTGTCATTCAATTTTACGAAATTGAGCTGAAGGCTTGTAATTTTGGTTCAAATTGTATTATGTTCATACGATTTAGCTCTTCGATCAAGTGATTTACCACTTTTAGCATTCAAATAAAAAGAACACGCTATTTGCATTTATTGTGTTTGCAAAATCAAATAGATGTTATCATGTTCGATTCCCAGTTTCCACGACCTAATTAACGGTAACCGCAACCGCGCGTTCGCGCGATTACCAGGAATGAGTTATATTTATCCGCCATGTGGCATAATGTATGTTTTTATTCAATAAAGCTCAGTTGCACGTTATACTCAGAATGATGTAGACGTGAGTTTTATTTCTCTCCTGATCGACATTATACAGGTACATAAAAGTATTCAATTGCGCCAACGGATTTCCCGGAGGGCGGTATTACGTAATCACGAATTTACTCGAAATCGAAATACGTTTTAAATCGAATGCAAACAAAAATGTTTCCGAATAATCAATAAATGAATTATAATGCTAAATAACGATTTGAACTGCTAAATACAACTGCGGTAACAAAATTGGCAAAATTGAATGCACACAATGCACCCGGGGGACGGGAAGGGGGGACATGCCTCCCCCCCCCCCCCCCCCTTCCTCCCCCATAGGTGGAGGTGATTGTCTCTCCCACTTTTTAAAGGTATAGGCCAGTTTTGGAAACGCGCCCCTCTCAAAAAATGAAATGGAAGTTCTTATTACCAATCATGTGAAAGAATATGTTTTTACTATACGGGATGATACAAATTTTGCCTGGAAACCGACTACTAATTGATATACAAATTGTATTTGGTAAATTATCAAATCGTTCCGCTGCGGATAGATATCGCCAAAACGGAATCGCGCATACGCTACGTGCATTATTGACCAGGTGCGTTCGCTATACGGGCTTGTCCCCAGCAGGTCGATACTCCAGTCCAGCGCTAGCGGCGCGGACAGGTGCGAACGGGCTGTAGATTTATACATTTCACGGGCGGGCCGATATTTCTGCATTTAACGCATCGTTAGGTTCGGATTTTACCACACAAGCCCTTTTTAGATACTTATTGAACAATATTGATAAATTATAAATGTTTTCTGTAACTTTCCCAAAACTGTTATTTATCTTTATTATGCATACATTATGTATTTTTGATTCCATAGCTTGAACTACGTATCATATAATATTACTGTTTATTACCTGACTTAGTAAATACAGTACATGAGCTGCCATGTAATATTTTTGGATATTACATGGCACTGTTACATGGCAATTCAGATGATACAACAGTTGTTATCTTTGCTGTCGGGGATAATCATGGAATTTTCCCCTCGGGATTTTAAATGCTATTTCTTGAAGAAAATTTACTCAATCGCATTTAAAATCCCTTGGGAGTGGAAAATTCCGTGCTTTTCCCTCCAACACCAGTTAACAACTTTATACTATGATATGCACCAAATCGCTCCACTACCTCGCAGTTGTGCCCCCCTCCCCATCCGTTCACCCTCGCTACGTGACTGGAAGATTACTTGGGGTAATTGTCTAGGGAGTAATTGTCTTAGAGTTTAATTGTCCAGGGGGTAATTAACCGGGGGGTAGTGTCGTCCGGGGCGTAGTTGTCCAGGGGGTAATTGTCCGGGGGGTAGTTGTCCGGGGGGTAGTTGTCCGGGGGGTAATTGTCCGGGGGGTAGTTGTCCGGGGGGTAATTGTCCGGGGGGTAGTTGTCTGACTCTAAACCGATGTATTGAGTAGCGCCATCTTTCGTCCGAGTCGTTTTATTGTGCATGTGAAAAATAACTAATATACAAGGAAATAATGTGTTGTATTAAATATTTACTGTCACCAGCTAATTTGGAAATTAAATGATAGCATCATATATATATAATTATACATTTAATAGTCATATAATCCTAAATAAATCGTTGATATTTATAGTAGCTGCGCTATACAAATGTTTGTATTAATATTATTATTATTAGAGTAGTAAATATTTATAATAGCCTAACGATCATAATGAAATTACAAAAATGAGGACAAGAAATATCTCAATGTCGAATTACGCCATCTGGAATTTAGTCATGAAAACAAAATTTTTTTTTTTAGTGAATGGCAACTACATTGTGATGAAGATAAAATTGTTTGACCAACGGGAACACATTTAAAAGAAAATATATTGTAAAAGTTGTGTTCGGGATTTATTAAACGCAATCAACAGAAACAATTGTACTCGCTGGTATGCTACGGAAGACTTATATAAATTCGTCTTTTACCGTTTTTCCGAACATGAAAGATGATGTTGCTATCTTATGTGTTTTGTAGTATGTCTGCATGAGACTACGGAACAATACTGCCGTCCATGCGTGCGCACTCGCCAAGCCTTGGACAACGATCGACTGCCTCGTATTAAAGAAAATCATCTTTTGTGTTTGTAAAACTGAATAAAGATAAAGGAAAATGCGACCCGTCCGGGCTCGCTTCGTCTTTTACGGATTAAGATGAATATAGAGCCGTTCCCTGTTTTGTCTATAGACAGAAGAGAGAAAATCTTGGTTCTCTACCGTCCATGCATGGGCGGCCATGCTCACTCGATCGACTTTCATCATCTTTTGTGTTTTGAAAACTGAGAAGGATAAAGCAAAAGCCGAACCGCTCCGTCTTTTACGGATTAAGATAGAGATGAATAGAGGGCGTATATATTCCTTGTTTTTCTGTAGACAGCTAGGAGAGAGAAAATAAACCTCTCTATCATAATTATGTACGCATGCGGCTCGCTTGTCACTCGGCTTTATTCGTTTTTTCAGATTTAAAAAGATGATTACTACGCAGCGGGAGTGGCCGGCATGGGACAGATCCCATCCTCCACCCCCCCCCCCCCCCCCCCTCCCCACCCCCCCCCCAACTCTTCAACATAAGCACCTTTGTGAGATAATGCAAGACTGTCTGTCAGATTCGAAGGAACATGCCATTTTAATGACATAATAAACTTAATTTGATCAAAATCGGTTGTATGATTACCGTTATTAACCCTAACCCTAACCCTAAGATTTAACTTTAAACAAACGTTTTTCCTCTATATTATGTATTATTTTATTATTGTAGACACAGCCCCTCGCCTATATCTTATTTGCTTGATATCAGTCGAGAATATCTTAATTCTAACATTTTATTCGTCTGAATTGTATGTATTTTATCATAAATAGCAACTAAGGGCAGGGGCGGATCTACCTTTTTTTCTAAGGGGGGGGGGGGGGGGGGGGGGGGGGTGACCCAATAACGATGCGGAGCATCGTCCACGAGTCGCGAATCGGCGATTTTTATTTGCTGTTTTGAACCCCCGTAAATGATGTCTTATTGCTAAGGGGGGGGGGGGGGGGGGGGTGACAGAATGACGATGGGGGAGGGGGGTGTCCCAGGTAGCAAGCCAACGTTGGTCCAACGTTGGACCAACGTTGTCCAATTTTTTCGGCAACGTTGGTCCAACGTTGTCCGGCAACGTTGGACCAACGTTGCTTGCGTACGCCCAAACAACGCTGCTCCAACGTTGGCGAAAACAAAATACCAACGTTGGATCAACGTTGGTCCATCGTTGGAAAGTTGTCATTTGTCAACGTTGGACCAACGCTTTTCCAACGTTGATCCAAGGTTGGTATTTTGTATTCGCCAACGTTGGAGCAGCGTTGGTTGGGCGTACGCAAACGTTGATCCAACGTCAAAGCAACATGTGTCCAACAAGCATCCACCATATTTCCAACAAGCATCCAACATGTCTCCAACACTCATCCAACAAGCATCCAACATGTCTCCAACAAGCATCCAACATGTCTCCAACAAGCATCCAACGTTGGTCCAGCGTAATTCACCAACATTTCTCCAACGTTGGTCCAACGTTGATCCAACGTTGGTCCAACGTTGGTCCAACATTGGACCAACGTCTCACCGTACTAAAAAAATTAAATTAATATTCATATGACACGCCTATTCGTGATATCTAGAACATCCTATCCTAGCTTTCCCTTTACCTAACCCTATTCCTAACCCTATTCCTAGTCCTATTCCTATCCATATAGTCCTATTCCTATTCCTACACTCACTACATCTACATCATCCACTCAGCTTTATATAACCTAGCTTCTGTGTTAATATTTGTTTGATGGTTGGTATTTCGATAAAGTTGAATGTTTGGATAAAGTTTTAAGAATTTACACAAATACATCATGGAAACAAACCTTTAGAATGTTTTTGTAGATAAATAACTTACATATATTTCAAATAATGAGTAAATAATAACATTGGATTCATTCTGAACAATCAAATAACATGATTATTAATGCTTTTTGCAGTCAATGATAACCACTCATGAATATTCATGAATAATAACCAACGTTCATCCAACGTTGATCCAACGATGGCATACATCCTGCTTTCAGCAGCTAATTTTAAATCCTTTTATTATGCAAGGGGGTTTTGACCACCTGTGCTACGAGTAAAAAAATTACCTTTTCTAACATAACAGCTACATGTAGTGAACAACAGATGTGAAATGTTGGATTCTCGTTGGATTAACGAACGTTTCACTGTGGGTTACCGATGTCGATCCAACGTTGCTCTAACGAGATTGTCCAACCTCCATTTCACTTTGAGTTACCGATGTTGATCCATCATTGGTGTTGTAATATAATACATGTAGGCGAAATGCCATGTGTAACTCTGGCATAACAATAATAAATACTGGTAAATTACAAACTTGAGTGTCAGGGTAGACTACCCGACACCAAGAAGATGGAACCAGGGGATTATTCTGCCCCTTTCGTACGGTTGCGATCATCCCCTATGTAAGACCGACATTTACCTTATGCAAAATGGTTTAACGTGCTAGTGCCAGGGTGGACTACCCAACGCCTAGATGATACCAAGGGATTATTCTGCCCTAAATGGTATTCATCTCTATCACAAATCTAATCTATCCGGGGGTCTGAGAGTAGACGTCGAAGTGGGTAGCGCCTGTCACGTTCTTGCGAGGGCGGCTTCACCTCACTCCAGCACGCTTCTGGGACCTCCGTTTCCTCGTTTACTGGAACATGGATGTTACCTTCAGGTGCGCGACGCTTCTTTAGATGATGTCTGTTCCGGCGATACCGCCCACCTTTCTCACTCTGGATGTGGTACGAGCAGGGCGTTGAATCTTGAGTTGTCACTACGCCAGGTTTCCATTCTTTTCCCACTTGGTAGTACACACGTTCTCCAGACTTCAACACCGGCAGCGACTTGGCACCCTGGTCATAGTATCGCTTCTGCCTCTTCTGGAGCTCTTTCTTCCTACTAGCTATGCACCGTTGATAACGAACAGTACAGTTCTCAATAAAGCGTTTTCTGGATGGTATATCCGGTCACACATCAACCGTGAAGCTCGCCTCCCAAAATGGATTCAAATTAGCATTTCTACAACACAGGTCATGGCGAATCGAATCAGACATACAGTCACTTTCACTTCAGACACCATGTTGTAATATAATACAAGTAGGCACACGAGTATAGTTGAAAGCTTACTTTATTAACTGCTTGTAGATCGATGGCCCAACTCATACGTCTCTTGACACCCGATATATCGATCCTATATGGTAATTCACCGGGGATGGCGCACTTCTATTTATGATTGTAATTCTACTTGAGTCCACTCATTACTGTTGGTCTAACGAGATTGTCCAACGTCTTTTTCACTGCGAATTACCGATGATGATCCAACGTTGGTCCAACGAGATTGTCCAACGTCTTTTTCACTGCGAGGTACCGATGTTGATCCAACGTTGGTCCAACAAGATTGTCCAACGTCTTTTTCACTGCGAGTTACCGATGTTGGTCCAGCGTTGCTCCAACGAGATTGTCCAACGTCAATTTCACTGCGAGTTACCGATGTTGGTCCACCGTTGGTCCAACGAGATTGTCCAACGTCCATTTCACTGCGAGTTACCGATGTTGGTCCAACGAGATTGTCCAACGTCTTTTTCACTGCGAGTTACCGATGTTGATCCAACGTTGGTCCAACGAGATTGTCCAACGACTATTTCACTGCAAGTTACCGATGTTGGTGCAACGTTGGTCCAACGAGATTGTCCAACGTCCATTTCACTGCGAGTTACCGATGTTGGTCCAACGTTGGTCCAACAAGATTGTCCGACGTCTTTTTCACTGCGAGTTACCGATGTTGGTCCAACGTTGGTCCAACAAGATTGTCCAACGTCCATTTCACTGCGAGTTACCGATGTTGGTCCAACGAGATTGTCCGACGTCTTTTTCACTGCGAGTTACCGATGTTGGTCCAACGTTGGTCCAACAAGATTGTCCAACGTCCATTTCACTGCGAGTTACCGATGTTGGTCCAATGTTGGTCCAACGAGATTGTCCAACGTCTTTTTCACTGCGAGTTACCGATGTTGGTCCAACGTTGGTCCAACGAGATTGTCCAACGTCTTTTTCACTGCGAGTTACCGATGTTGATCCAACGTTGGTCCAACAAGATTGTCCAACGTCCATTTCACTGCGAGTTACCGATGTTGGTCCAATGTTGGTCCAACAAGATTGTCCAACGTCTTTTTCACTGCGAGTTACCGATGTTGGTCCAACGTTGGTCCAACGAGATTGTCCAACGTCTTTTTCACTGCGAGTTACCGATGTTGATCCAACGTTAGTCCAACGAAATTGTCCAACGTCTATTTCACTGCGAGTTAACGATGTTGATCCAACGTTGGTCCAACGAGATTGTCCAACGTACATTTCACTGCGAGTTACCGATGTTGGTCCAACGTTGGTCCAACGAGATTGTCCAACTTCTTTTTCATTGCGAGTTACCGATGTTGGTCCAACGTTGATCCAACGAGATTGTCCAACGTCCAACGAGTTCCAACGAGTTTGCAAGTTTCCGACGTTGGTCCAACGTTGGCTTGCTACCTGGGGTCCCCCTTCCTCGTGAGGGAGCTTTTGCACTTTTTGAATTGAAACTGTGCAATCTGAGTTTCTTGTCTTACTCTCTTTTCCAATCGAATTAGATAAAAGCCATGATTTAAATTGATTTGGGAGGGGGGCCCATGACACCTCCACCCCACCAGTACGCCAGTACACGCACACACACACACACACACACACTTTTTTTTTTTTTTTTAATGATTTTTTATTTCTCCAAATTATTAACATAACATTTACAATTGAATAACATTTTTGAAAATACAAGTTTACATCTCAAGTGTACAAATCAAGTGTAATTCACAAAAATTAAACAATGGAGATTTAACAAAAAATAAAAAGAAGTAAGAAACGCTACTTCTCTCATCCCCCCTTCCCCACCCCTGCACACTCACCCTCCCCCCCCCCCCCCCCCCACCCTACCCCGGAAATCTGCTCACATCCTTAAAAAAAAAAATAATAATAATAATAATGCTTACAAAATACATATTTAAATCAATACTTTTAAAATACTTTTTTAATTTTTTTTTTTTTTTTACAAGCTCACGGGGGAAACATCACATATGAAGAGTTCATTCTTTTAATCTTATTCTAATTTTACCGTTTCCCATTTTTGTAAATGTAGTCCTAATTTTCCCATTTTAATTGCTATTCCCTTTTCCTGGGCCTTATAATCCAATAACAGTTTCTGTATTTTATCAACATTAGGTAGAACACCCTCTTTTCTAAATACAAATAAAATATATTTTACCATACAAATGATGGTATTGCAACATTTTATTCTATTTGAATTACCTGACAATCCAACAAATATATCCCGCCAATTTAAGTCCTTTATTTCATCTAACAAAAAACGTTGTATCAAAGCTTGCCATGTCAATTTTACATTTAAACAAAATAAAAATAAATGCGAATATGTTTCCCTTTCCCGTTTACAGTACGAACATAAGTTGTCTTCAACAAATCCAAATCTAAATAAATTATCTTTAGTGTAAATTGCCCCATGGAGTAACTTAAATTGAAACTCTCTCTGTTTCCCAATTATTAATGTTATTCTTGGTCTAAAAAAACATTCATACATTTCTTTATCTATAAAATTAAAATCATTTTGTCCATCTCTTATCTGTAAATCATATGTCTTTTGCAATTCTCTAATAAAATAATCATATATTTTTCTTGATGGTACATCCTTAAAACTTAATTTTTTATCCAAAAGATATAAATTAATATTATAATTTATTAAGTCTACCTCACAAAATTGTATCAAACCTAAATCAATTTTCCAATCCCTTGGAATCGCATGATATATATCAATTATTGTGAGTAAGTTGTCACCTCTCATACCAAGGTTCAAAAAGTATGCAACGGGTTTAACATGTCCATTATCCATAACATGGTTCAACATAACAATCCCTCGTTCAAATAATTCTTTATCAAATACCATCTTATTTTTTTTTATACATATATTCCTATTATTAAAAATAATTGGATTCATACAACCATTAAAATGCCTTAAATTATCAATCTCTTTCCAAGCTTTCAACATTTCCAAATAATAAGGTGGAATCTTGAACCTAAACTTCATCTTTTGCATTTCATAATCACATAAGAAAATTAGCCTTCCTCCTACTGAACTTAAGCAATAATCAAAAAATAACTTCCATCCCAAATTTCTTTCTCCATATAATAATCGTTTCACCCACATTATCCGCTGCGTTCTAACAAATATTTCAAAATTAATCATTTTTACTCCACCATAATTATAATTTTGATACATAATTTTTCTTTTTATACGATCCTTCCCTCCCCATATAAAATCAAACGATATTTTCTCCACTTCTATATAAACCCATAGGGGAACAACAAGGAGAGATGAAACATAATTCAACTTTGTTAATGCATACGTTTTCAATAAATGTATTTTACCCATAATAGTCAAATCCCGTTGTTTCCACCAACCTAGAAGCTTTTTAATTTTACTTAATATTTCTTTGTAATTTAAATCATCTTTTAATCTAAAATCGACCGAGAAATTAACACCTAAAATTGTTACTTCCTTAACAAATTGTCCAAATAAAGGCCCATCTGGTTTCCCATTTTCCTCACCCATATACATAAAATGTGTCTTTTCCTTATTAACTTTCAAACCACTTACTTTTTCAAATTCTTCAAATATATATTGCAACCTTCTTATGGAGTCTAAATCTTTCAAAAAAATCGTCATATCATCTGCATACAATACTTGTCTTATTTCATGCTCCCCAAAATGTATCCCTTTAATTATTTTGTCCCTCCTTACTTCATTTGCCAATAATTCTATTGCAACCAAAAACAAATAGGGCGACAATGGATCACCTTGTCTGACCCCCCTTTCTATATCAAAATAACCAGTGGAATAACCCCCATTCATAATACAACTACTTATATCATTATATAATATCTTCACCCAAGAACAAAACGAATCACCAAAACCAAACAATTTTAGCACTTTCAATAAATATTGATGGGATACAGAATCAAAAGCTTTTTCGAAATCTACCGCAATCAGAAACCCCTGTCCTTGCTCTAATGAATGTTTAGAATAAAATAATATATCCTCTATTAATCGAACCGCTTCCCCAATATTTCTGTCTTTTATATATCCCACCTGATCATAATGAATTATTTCATTTAAAACCTTTTTAATCCTAGTTGCTAAAACCTTCGATAATATTTTGTAGTCTACATTTAACAGTGTAATGGGTCTATAATTTTTAATATGCACACACACACGCACACACACACGAACACACGCACACACACACACACACACAACTCGACGGCAATCCCTATTTCATTTTCGGATTAACGAACCCTAATTCATTTTCGGACTAACGAACCTTCGGAAAAACGAACCCGATTTCATTTTAGGAATAGCGAACCCTCGGAATAACGAACCTTCGGAATAACGAACCTTCGGAATAACGAACCCGATTTCATTTTAGGAATAGCGAACCTTCGGAATAACGAACCTTCGGAATAAAGAACCTTCGGAATAACGAACCCGATTTAATTTTAGGAATAGCGAACCTTCGGAATATTGAACCTTCGGAATAACGAACCTTCGGAATAACAAACCTTCGGAATAACGAACCTTCGGAATAATGCAACAAATGTTCGGATTAACGAACCCTATTTCATTTTCGGATTATCGAACACTCAGGTATAGGAAATTTGCGTGTTCGGAATAACGAACCTTCGGAATAACGAAGCGCACCCCTATTTTCTTCCCAATATTTTGGGTAAAATATTACATGTATGATGAAAACAACTTACAAGTGTCATGTTATAACAACAAGAAAATAAATAGATAGATAAATAAAACACAATTACTCTCCAGAATGGTCATGGAAATTAAAATTAGTCAAAATGTATCAGGAATCAGATTTGTCAAAACAAAATATTGATTCTTGTTAATACGGTATGCATAAATTATGTTAAACTGTATGACACTTCTTTTACCTACATGTAGCACTCTGGTTAGATAGGTACCCATTTACACATGGGTGGAACATGGTAACCATAGATTGATATCTGCCTAAAGGACTATAGGTGTACCATCCATCTTAAAATGTTCGTTTACCAGTAGACTTTTTAACGATATACAATAGCTCCATTGCAGATAATGCAATGCACTGACAATATATTCAGTTTATAAGTCATGGCTGGTACTTAATGAGGTAATCCTTTGATGCAGCTGCAAAGCTATACTGGGATGATGTGCTGGTGTGTCGTCAGGAGGTGCCATAATACAATTTTCACTTTGCACATGTGTACAATAAAGATGCAAGAGTGAAATGTGCAAACAAACACAAAAAAAGTATAGTGACATTTAAACAACGTGGGAGCCCACGGGAGGCTAGCACTTCTCTAATGGTGGGTAATGCAGCCATGTGAAAGGTAGTCAGTCCTGTTGTTTTGATGACCAGCCCAGGTAGTTGGTTCCAGACTCGTATGGTCCGTGGATACAAAAATGACACCTTGTACGAGTCAATAGTAGATAAATGGAACGGTGAACTTCCGGTTGTGATCGTGTCTTGAATAATAGTTGGCTTGGCGGACTTCTGGTGGAAAAAAGCACGTGGCCTAGCTGATGATGTATCTTGTAAAAGAGCGTGCCATGTGCAAGGAGTCGCCGGATGTGTAGTCGGTCCCACTCAAGGGCTGTCACGAGCGAGGAAGATGTGGTGGATCTGGAATCGCAGTGTACAAAGCGGACATCTGCTTTTTGCAATTGTGAAAGCCTTGCTGGCTCTTCTTGGGGATATTCTGTAAATAGCTGTGTCTTCTCAGCATCCGTGGGTTTTTACAAGGAGAAGGGAGAACAAAAAAATTAAAACCAATTTCATCAAAATCATTCTAAATATGAAAATATATTAGTCATTAGGTGATTTCAGGTAGATTGTTGAAGTCGGTGTTGGTGTTGAGAACGTAGATCAAGCTACTGAACCGATCTCCAACCCCATGAATGACTTGTCCCACACATTCACTTCCGTGTAATGTATTTGTTTCATAAACATCTCGGCCACCTCACGTTCCAACCTCTTTTCCAAAGTTATCAATTTAGCTGCACACTCCTTGCACTTTTCATAGTTTTTATCACTAGATGGTATAAACTTGTTCAGAGTGTAGATGACATGTATGGGACAGAAGTCAGATTTGCTTGCCTCGAAACTTTCCGTCGAACTCAAACGAAATAGTAGCAGTCATCAGTGATTGTTGCTTGGGTTTGTTTACGTGTTTGCGCATGATGAAACAAAGAGCGTGATTGGTCAGTCCACAAATCACGTTATGAGCAACGTATTGTGATTGGTCATTCTTACCGTCGAAACTGAAAAATATTGGCCTTTTTTCATATTTTCAGAAAATGTGCAGGTTTTGTTCTTTACGAGTTTCAGGTATGATTTCAATACTATTTTTACACAAAACTAGCTAGATGCAAAATTTGAAGCACGAGATGAAACGATAATGGACCTCGGCCCGCGGTCTAAATATAATAGTTTGAATTTCGCGTAGCCTAATTAATTACCATACATTAGACTCGAGATCAGACCTGGGGTTAGGTCTTTTGTACGTAATTTTATCGAGGGCATACCCATAATCACCCTTGGCACCCTTACTACGATCAAATTGTTTATCACTAAAGATTTAGCTAGTAGTACGATTAAAGGGGAATTCCACCCCAGAAATGTGATGTTTGCTATAAAATGAAGTGAATATGAAGAATCATGATCGAAAATCTGAGCCAAAACGGTAGAGCAATACAAATGTTATGACAGGATGAACTTTACTCTGAATTTTAGTATCGTTCGAAATTGCTATCGAGAGTGACGTCACTTGCGAGCTGCAGCCATTTTGACTTCTACATGGAACTTTTACAAACAAATTATTTTCTTAATAACAAAGCAAATTTATGAGCTTACAAATTCTAGAGAGGTTGCCCATCGATATTCTTCTATGAATTCGTGAAAAAAGCAGAGGAAAAATAGTTTTTAGCAACGAAAATGAGAAATAAGTGTATTTTCATGTACTAAAGCCATGACGAAATGCTCGTCAATGATGTTACATATGGCGGCAATGAAATGATTGCTCATTACTAGATGATGTTCAAATAGGAATAACTTTCATGTTTCTTGTCCGAATTTGATCAAACTTTCACCAATTATGCCTCTTATTCTGCTTATTCAAATAATGAATGGTTTTATCATGGTTTCATCATGTATGTGGTATTGTATGTTTGTGTCATTGATATAAATCTGCTACTATACTACTTATTATATTACATGTACTACTACTACTACTACTACTACTACTAATAATAATAATAATAATATTAGACTACTACTACTACTATTAGACTACTACTACTACTACTATTACTACTACTACTACTACTACTACTACTACTACTACTACTACTACTACTACTACTACTACTACTACTACTACTAATACTACTACTACTACTACTACTACTAATATTAGACTACTACTACTACTACTACTGCTATTAGACTACTACTACTATTACTACTACTACTACTACTGCTACTACTACTACTACTACTACTACTACTACTACTACTACTACTACTACTACTACTACCACTGGCGTAAATCTGTCCGGAAAACACAATGCATTGGGGGGTCGAGCAATTGTTCACAAACGGTTTGTGAACAATTGCTCGACCCCCCAATGCATTGTGCTTTCCGAACAGATTTACGCCAGTGACTACTACTACTACTACTACTACTACTACTACTATTAGACTACTACTACTACTGCTACTACTACTACTACTACTACTACTACTACAACTACTACTACTACTACTACTACTACTACCACTACTACTACTACTACTACTACTACTACTACTAAGAATCAATTATTAATGTACATGTATACTTATAACAAATAGTGATAAATAAACAAAATATACAAAACTTGTAAAAGCTGTGATAATTTCACGGTTTGCATATACTAATTTGTAGATACATTTTTCCAATCCACAATTTAACACAATTGCTTAAATTATGACTTGAAACAATCATATAAATGGAATTTGATAAATTCACATAAAAACGTTTAAAACTACTAAACTATCCTTTTTACGATGACCTCTAAAATCGCCAACACCAAACTTGAAATGACGAATTTCGGAATACACACATTTTTCAATTCTTAAGAGTTGCAATTCTTAAGAGTTGCAATTCTTAAAAATTGCAACTCTTAAAAGGGCTACAGCGTCTGAGTGTTCTAATTTTCGCAATAAGGCTCTCTATACGTATTTACTACCCACGCCGATGAAATCGGCAGGGGGTTATGTAAAGGGTTCCGTATGTTTGTTTGTTTGTTTGTTTGTCTGTTTTTTTTTTTTTTTTTTTTGTTTGTTTGTGTACAAGATAACTAGAGAACGGGTGAACGGATTTGCACCAAATTTTCAGGGAATGTTTGGATAGTGACATGGAAGAATCGATTAGATTTTGGTGATGATTGGTTGACCCCTGCAAATTCTGTGGAACCTTGAAGTTTGAGTATGTATTTAATGCACGTGTGTGCCTAAATAATATCTGCACGTTATAGGCGCGGTACGGTAACCTCGCTGAATCCAATCGAGCATGCAGCAACTAACAAGTTTAGTCCAGGTGTGCATCGCGATCGCGCGCACGGTACCATATGTTATGGTCGGTACTTTCGATTCCGGGTTAATTAATACGGAACGGAATTGAATTGCAACACGCTGATCTGAACTTTGAAGCGCCAAGAAATTGGTAAGTTTCCGAAAAATACATTTATTTATTTAATAATTATTATTGACCCGACACTAATGTGAAGATGAACAGATGTTCATTTTTACATATTGAATACATCTACTGGTTAGAATCAGGAAAATAGGGGAAAATGGATTGATTATACAAAAGTAAAACAGTGTGCAGTCTCATTGTCAATAATTTTGTACACTGCCTCGCCATGGGGCTGCCGCGCCGCAAGCAACCGGCCTACACCCTGGCCTAGGCATTTTCACCAAATCGTGCCTAAAACGCGCTGGTTAGCCTGCGGTAAGCAAAACAGGGTTGAGGCCGACGAAGGGGTAGAACAGGGCTAATGGGAGGCGTGGGTATGCTGACTTTGTCGGCCTTCTAGTTCCTTAAGAAAAACAAATTCAGTAGTCATTTCCCATGAAATCAATCAATTTTGTGGTAATTAGTAAATATCTAATTGTCTTGGGAACGCCCCTTTTAAATCGCCAAAATGTGACGTCATCGAAAGAACGGACTAATTAACTAAATTATGTAGATGACGTAAGCCAATGAATTGTCAATCACGTATCAATCACGCTGCCGATTCTGGACCCTAAATGTGGGTTGGGCGTAAACTGCCTGCTAAGTGAGATTTGGCATCAGAAAATTAGTCTAAAATCACTACTGTGTTTATTTTCATGGAGTCTTTTCGGCAGACCTATTTTACAAGTCATCAACTATGGAATAAGTGCCAAAGTACGTTGTATTCTTTAGTTCATTTAGGAATTAGCTTTTACCGTGTGAACACACCTATTGCTGCACGCGTACGAGTTGCGCGTCCAGTCGTGAATGCCAAACATGCAAAAGGGTTATTTCGTCGCTGCTTCAATTAAAATTGATTAATGTTGTGGCCTTACGTATGTACAGATATTGTAATTAAATGTTTATACGGAAAAGTAGTGAAATAATACATTCAATTTAAATGACACCTCTCGGCAGTTCATGAAAAACAATGTTGTCCTTTCTTTAGCCCAAATACGCGCAATATTTTCAATTATTTTGTCCTTTTTGTTCATGTTGATTTTCTCAACAAGTAGGGTGTGTTTGTAGATTCTAAATACATAATCGACTACGTATCTAAGTACTATATCAGAACATTAAAATAAAACTAAATCGATTTTTAACGATACTATCGGCCATTTTGTCCCTTTAATTGCGCAGCGACGTTAAATATTATTATTTATAAATATATTATTTATAAATCAGCCTTTTGCCTGGTGGTATTTGTATCCTGCCTCTCAAATAAGAAATAGCCACTGCTTATATTATTTAATTTCACCCTCACCGTTTCTTTAGAACTAATTGAGACCCTCATTGCTTGATCGCTAAAGCCTGCATCATATCTTTTTTTAAACCCTGAACTTACTTTTCTTTAACAACTTCCTGCAATGTTTGCTTACCGCATTCTTTTCTTACATGCTCCTTTTTTAGTTACTTTAGAAAGCTTCACTGACACTCAATTGTTAGACCTTAATCTCCTTTTCTTACATGCTCCTTTTTTTTATTTACTCTAGAAAGCCTCACTGGCACTCAATTGTTAGACCCTAATGCTCTACCTGTATGCCCTACCCTAGTTGCGTGGAATGTAAATACTACCCGGCTTGCCTCATGTACTGACCTGTTTACACAATTCTTAGTATTTATGTTCAGGTCCGTCTCACATTGTCTCTTTTCACATCCCCTTTCTGTGTTTTTTAATTTATACTGTAATACTTACATATAAATGAATACAGGTCATTCAATGCAACCTCTCTGCTTGTAGATTATGAGCTTTCCATTCATTAATTTATTTTTGTTTTTTGTCTTGCCATTGACTTTTGAATTACGATTTTCCTTTATATACTGTTCACTTTTATTAATGTTGGTAAACATCAGTATATTATACACAAATACTTGTTTAAGTACATAACATTCATAGAATAGTAAATTCGATCTAGTGCTCGCATTTTCTGACATGGATCGACCTGGCGCCATGACCCTTTATACAATACATTGGGCACACTACGGTAATCTTTTCTCCCCCTCCACACATCACCCCCTTTCTTATTAATTCCTAAAACCGCTATAGTGTTGGATCCAGGTCGGGTCATACTAGTGCTCTGCTTGAATTGTCTTGTAAAAGTGTGTGTTTGAAGTCGCAAAGTGGATCAATCATTTGTTATACATATGTTTTACACACTATCGATCTACACAAATAATATATCTATAAGATGCTTCTTTACATTATTGCATAAGTAGTTTGTCCTTCTGTAAAGTATTAGTATGCAATTTTATTTTTATTTATTTATTTATTTATTTTTAATTTTAATTTTTTGTATTATTTTTTTTTTTCTCAATCTTTTTTGTGTGTTTGTTTGGATCTTACTTTAATGACCGGTAATTAACTGTGCAACCATTGATTTATATTTTTGTATTCATTAAAAAGAAGGTATTATTCCCATAAATAACTTTTTTTCACAAGGCATCTCGCTATTTAGTCTTGACACATGTATTGTGTAATATGTTACTTTATAGTCGCTGTCAATCAGTGTATAATCGTTTTTTTGCCCTACTTACAGAGACTTCTGATGTGTTCTTGTCCAGTTTTGTTCGTGTTTTGTTTCATCTTCTCTCCTGTTTGTATCTTGATGTCATATGTTTTCCTATCATACGCTCATACGATTTAATTATACTGTTTCATTTGCATTGCTTTCACCTCATTTTGATGACGCCAATACTTACCTCATCTGTATTACTCTTTCGCTTTTATACTTTCAGATACTGCTCTTTAGCATATTATGTCGACTTTGAATGACCAAATGGCATTTAATACACTCAATGATGATGACCGTTTTGATTTATTTAGATCCTCGACAACTGTGAATGAAGTTAATTATGATTCATTGACAAAATTTGATGAAAGTGTTTTGAATCATATTAATTCTTCTGCGGAAGAATTAGAACTTAATTTTAATTTTGAAGATCCAGCAAGCTATAATTTTACTAAATATATAACAAATCATCAATTTCATGATATTGTTAAGGATTTTAAAAAAGATACGTTTTCTTTATTACATGTGAATATAAGAAGTTTGAATAAGCACTTTGATGATTTAAAATTATTTTTGGATAACCCTACTCAAAATCCCTTTTCTGTAATTGGTCTTACAGAAACTTGGGTAAATCAAGATTTTAATCAACCATATTTTCTTTCTGATTATGATTTTGTGGTAAAAAAATAGGCAAAATAGAATTGGTGGTGGTGTGGCCTTATATGTTCATACAAAATATAATTACCGTAAATACCGGCGCAATCGCCGCATCCGCGTAAACGCCGCATGCCGACTTTGGGCATTGAAATTGAAGCAGAAAAAAAATGTGGGAGAAAAGTGCGCTAGGAAAACTGGCGAAAAAAAAAAAGCGGGAATAACGGCGGGAAACCAGAATATCGGCATCAAAAACGTGCCATGCCCCCATGCCGCGCCCCGCCAAATCCGCCCAAATAATCTTGACAAAACTGCCATTATACTATGGTAGCACTGTATGCTACCGTAGCTTACCATCTCGATCAAAATGTCCAAACCTAACCCTACTGTACTGCACTGTACTACAGAGAACCAGGTACTGTGAAAAACCTACGTACGTGCAAATGCAATGCATTCATAACGCACGTAGCTAGATCGATGACAGCTAGGCGAGCGCGGCGCTGGCAGTGTGCATTTGTTTCGTAACTTTGAAGTTAAAAACGTATCAGATTTCGCAAATATCAGCAAAAAAAGGTGAGAAACCATTCTAGGCCAGGGTAAACGTAGACAATTTGGCTATATAATGTTTTATCACGCAATACAATACAGTGCCATACAACCAATAGTCCCACACCTGCTGAAATGTGTTGTTTTGTGGCCAGTCAAGAGTGACATTTTGACTATCTCCGCGTACACGCCGCACCCCGACTTTGCAGGGTTTTTTCGAAGAAAAAGTATGCGGCGATTACGCCGGTATTTACGGTATATTGTTAGAGATGAAATCTCGCTTAGTAATGATTTTATAGAATCTCTTTTTATTGAAATAACTATTCCTAATAGTAAAAATATATTAATTGGCGTCATATATAGACCACCAAATTCTAATGTGAAAGATTTTTTAACGCACTCATCTGATTTATTACGCTGTCAAATATTGAATAATAAGGACTCCTTTATAATGGGAGACTTTAATATTGATTTATTGAAACGAGATCATGATTGTAATAATGTGTCCCAGGATTTTCTTGAGATCCTCTTAAGTGCTTATTTTTTACCTCTCATTTCTAAGCCAACTCGTGTTGTAAGCCCCTCTTCTACTTTAATTGATAATATTTTTTCTAATGTTATACCTCATCACGAATCTTACATTGTCCTTTCTGATATGACAGATCATTATCCTATTATGACGTATTATACTTTATCACAATCTGTCAAAAGTGGTCCTCGTCCATTAAGACGTAAAGTTAATTGTGAGAATATAGCACGACTTGGTGCTAGCCTTGAAAATATAGATTGGTCTTGTGTTTATGATATTGATGAAGTAAATTGTTCATATGATACGTTTTGTGAAATTTTAAATGGTCAATTAGATAATTGTATGCCAATCCAAAGAGATAATGGTACTAATTATTTAAAAAATCCTAGACTACCTTGGATTTCTAAGTCTGTATTGCGATCGATAAATAGAAAGAATAACCTTTATTATAAATATAAGTTAGTTGGAACTGAACAATCTAAAATAAAATATATATCGTATAAGAATACTTTGATTAAAATAATTCGTTTGGAAAAGAGAAAATATTTTGTGGATCGCTTAGAATTATATAAGCATGATATGCAAAATACGTGGAAAATTATTAAACAAGCAATGAATATAGTAAAAAATAAACGTGACATAACTAAACTTAATGTTGATAATGAGATTGTTGAAGATCCCAATGTTATTCCTAATAGTTTTAATAAGTACTTTTCTTCTGTTGGGGAAAATGTAGCTAGAGATATTCCGCTCACTGATAAACACTTTGTTGATTTTTTAGGCCCCGCAAATCCCAATTCAATATTTTTTACTTCTGTACATAAATTTGAGATATTATATATTGTTTCTAATTTAAATGATAAGAAAAGTTCAGGTTGTGATGGTATAAATAATTGTATTTTAAAAGGCATTATTCCTTACATAGTAGATCCATAAGTTCATATTTTTAATTTGTCCTTGTTAAATGGTGAAGTCCCTGGCACAATGAAAATAGCTAAAGTTATTCCCTTATTCAAGAAGGGTGATAAGTTAGACATTACAAATTATCGTCCAATTTCTTTATTACCTTCTATATCTAAGATAAAACAATATTCTTTCGAACTTTCAGTTTGGTTTTAGAGAAAAGTATAGTACTACCCATGCTTTATTATCTTTTATTGAGAAAGTAGCACATGCTATTGACAAATCTTCCCACATGGTGGGTATTTTTTTAGATTTCTCCAAGGCCTTCGACACAGTTAATCATGATATTTTACTTTATAAACTTTCACATTACGGTGTGCGCGGTAAGGCCTTGGAGTGGTTTAAGAACTAGCTCTCAAATAGACAACAATATGTATTTGTAAATAATCATAGTTCAGAGTTACGTAATATATCTTGTGGCGTCCCACAAGCAAGCCTTTTAGGCCCACTCTTATTTATTTTATATAATAATGATTTTAGTAGGTCATCTGATGTTTTATCGTTTGTTCTTTTTGCCGATGACACTAACTTATTTTTTTCTCACGATAATCCACACACTCTTGCAGAAACAATTAATCTTGAATTAGTTAAGATATTAAAGTGGATAAGAGCGAATAAATTATCATTAAATTTGCAGAAAACTAAATATATGCTTTTTAGTAAGTCTATACATTCTTTACCCATAGATATTGCTTTTGAAGATTTTGTATTGGAAAATGTTTCTAACATTAAATTTTTTGGGGTTACTGTAGATAATCAACTTTCATGGAAATTTCATATAAATAATATTTGTAAAGTTATTTCTCGTAATATTGGTATTATTAATAGATTAAAATTTCACCTCCCCTTAGCATCCTTACTTATGTGGTATTCCTCTTTGATATTAGAAATACTTAAATTATGGTATTTTGAATTGGGGTAACACCCACGTTACGTTATTAGATAAATTGTTATTATTGCAAAAGAAAACACTGCGTATTATTTTTAATATGGCCCCACGCTCTCACACAGACTCGCTGTTTTTTGATAATAATATATTTAAAATTAAGGACTTATATTTATTTCAACTCGGTCAGTTTATGTATAATTATAATAATAATACTTTACCCGCAATTTTTGATGAAATGTTTTTAAAAAATCGATTAGTTTATAAGTACCCAACACGACATTCGGGAGAATTCCATTTGGCATTATGAAGAACGTTGTTAGCTCAAAATACATTTATTTATAATGGTCCCAAATTTTGGAATACTCTAAGTGATTATATTAAAAATTCAACCTCATTTAATTTGTTTAAGAAAAGGATTAAATGATTATTATTACAATCTTATAAAACTCCTAGTTAGTCAAAAAAAAGGTCATTATTATGCTTGTGTTATTGTTCACTAAAAACTGCCTTCCATATTCTTTGATTTTTTAATATTTGTTGGTATTGAGCGCTCTTGTATGCGTTAACAGTCTATCTATCCATATCCAACCATCCTTTCTCTTCATGTTACCTCCATACATGTTACTATCACCTCTTTTCATTCATTCTTAATCTTATGTATTTGGCATCCTGTGCTATCTTGTGCTATGCACGTTGTGTTGTGTTGTGTTGTGTGGAATTGTTTTTTTTCCTGCTCCTCGAAGTCTCTGTCGGCCCACATCTTTATTTGTTTTAGTAATCTTTATTGGAAGCAATTTTCAACTCAAATGTACAATTTATTGTTAATTACAAACAAAATACGTTTTAAAGTATAATTTAATTTGATTATGAATTATGATATAATTGCTTTATTATTTCCTGAGGGGTCCACAATCTACAAGCATTGCTTTTTAGTGGATCCCTCCATTTCCAAATATATTATTGACCATGTATGATTCTAGTCTTCATTGTACAGCTATTTCAATTTATTTCACACATGTAAACCTTATATTGTTTTGTACAATGCTATGTATTTTAATTTTTGTTAGAAATGAAATAAACTAAACTGAAACTGAAACTGAAACTGAAACTGAAACTGAAACTGAAACTAAAAGTGAAACTGAACTGAATATAATAATCATTCACCTTGAGACATTTACGAAAAGGAAGACAAATTCAATGGAATAAGTGACATACCTTTGTGGTCACTGATTTTAACCGGGCAGTGCAATTGAGGGGGCTGCTAAATTCAATGTTCATATACTTTTGTCGTAAAATCGAATAAAAGCCATCAAATTTAACAGAGCCACAATCATTAGAACAGCGGTGAGTCTTGCTCGCAACCATGTTTTTTTAAAATGTAAGTAAGCAACCAAAAAATAAAAATAATTCGACAAGTCTGAACAAATCTGCGCGCGGATCTTGTTCGCCCGGACTAATCCCGCGGCCGGACATTTTTCCTTTCCCACATCGTCCTACTTTATCCGTTATAATGGCCCGCTGAGGTTTGGCACGATTCTATTGGCCCGTTGTTCAACAAATGTGCTTTGATGCGAGTGTGACCAAAGTTGCAGTTGTATATCCGATTCATTTGGGCGACATGATTTAAACGTTTAAATATCTATATTTAGCGTGTAAATTATGTGTCAAAAGACACCTAAGTGCTATTAGAATTGAGGTAGTGAATAATGACCACTATTCTCCAAAACATGGCGATAGCCGTAATTCCCTCGCCCACTAGTGCACAGTCATGACAACAAAGTTTGGTTACAAACAGATGCAGGGTTGGGAAGTTATCAACCATTACAAAGTCTTGCAGGTACACTTTCACATTTGACTTCTTTTGACATTTGACCTACGTATGCGACCTTTGACCCACTAATATCATGGAGGACAATAAAGGCCATCTACCAATCAAGTTTAGTTACAAACAGATGCAGGGTTGGAAAGTTATCAACGGTAATAGACTCTTACCCCTAAACTTTCCCATCTGACCTCATCTGACCTTTTACCTACTTATGTGACCCTTGACCCCAGAATGTCATGGAGGCCAATATAGGGCATCTATCAATCAAATTTGCTTACAGACAGATGCAGGTTTGGATTATCAACCGTAATATACTCATACGTGTGGTTTGCGGTTGCACCATGTATAAGGAGAGGATTGGTTAGTCCTGAGAAGGACTATTGGTATTCTTTCTAGGATATTCCTAAAAAGGACTGTGGTAGTCCTAGAAAGGACTGTTTGTATTCTTTCTGATATAGAAAGACTCTTACTCTATTATTTTCACATTTGACCTTTGACCTACTTATGTAACCATTGACTAGATAATATCATGGAGGTTAATAGGGCATCTACCAATCATGTTTGGTTACAAACAGATGTAGGGTTGGAAAGTTATCAACCCTTATAAACTCTTACCCACAAACTTTCAAATTTGACCTCATTTGACCATTGACCTACTTATGTGACATTTTACCCCTAAATATCATGGAGGCCAAATAAGGCATCTACCAATCAAGTTTGGTTACAAAAAGATGCAACGTCGGAAAGTTATTCAATTTTTTTGTAAGGGTCACGGACGAACGGACGGACGCCGGACATACGGACGCAATATGGGTCCCTCTCCACCTACGGTGGGCTCGACAACTAGCAATAACGATTGAACAGAGTAATGTTAAACAGGCATTATAAAAGTGTACGTTATCTATGGACATCAATTTCATTTTCATTTTTTCACGTCTTTAAAAAACAACATACAAATTTAACGTATTTTACTGATAATGATTCCTTGGTTACTATGCTCGCTTGTAATATCCGTGGATAACATACAACATATAAACATGTCAGCTAAACAAATAAAAATGTTAAATCTATTCAATAAATGTATATTTTAAACGATCGATATTTAATGTGTGAATGACATGTAAAATATGTTCATATTTCAAATTAGGAATCAAATGGCACTCATCGACAGCCAAGATGTCTAAAATAACTCCCAATGTGACGAGGGCGGCTCTCGGGCGAGTAGCCAAGATTGGGGCACTTTACGACATAAGGAAAGACAGATTTTTGGTAAGCTCCTTCGTAGTAAATTATTACACACTCTTAACTCGATCCACATTGACTTCCTTTGAACTACTTTTTATCGGCTTACAAGGTTCTATCACGTAATCACGTACCATAGACGTGTTGGCATCCGCGCGCCGTATTCTCCAATCGCGAGTAAGGTTATGAACACCATTAACCCCTAGAAGTCGATCTACTTCCTTCCTGTGCGCAGTACGCGCGCGCTGCAAGCGTATGTGCGATCTTCAGAATCTTTGGAATGCACCCTCCAAAATTGAAGTCATTACGTGAAATCTGAAAGGGATAAAGACAATTCGAAAGGTTATAGGACTACTACCCCCCGGGCGATTACCCCCCGGAAAACGACCCCTAAGACACTACCCCCTCTCCCCAGAAGCTTTTCCCCCCGGTCGACTACCCCCTGGACAATTACCCCCAAAACAATTAAACTCCAAGACAATTGTCCCCAAGACATCTTAAGTGGCGTAGCGAAGGTCAACGGATGGGGGGGGGGGGGGGGGGGGGGGGGCACAACTGCGAGTTAGTGGAGTGATTTGGTGCATATCCTAGAGAGAAATATAGGTTTTCCCGCTTCATTTGACACTTTTATCAATCGAATTAATTAAGAGTCATTCAAATTCACGCATTGCCGTGTCATTGTTGGTATCGGTCTTTCAAGTGCAAACAAATTCATGCATACGCATAAGCTTTCGTGAATAGACACAAGAGTTCATTTATGGGCACTCAAATTCGCGAATGCGCAGTAGCGCCAGCGTAAACTACGTGCCATTTTGAATGACCATTGACGAGAAAGTATTCTCTCTGTGCAAATTCACTTGCTCCTACGTGATTTTGAACAACTAATTCGAATACTGCTTTGACACGGCGATCGAAAATCGCGCAAATTCGTCTGCTCCTATTAATAATGTGAATGGCATAATCGAGAAATCAGCAGGAAAACTATTATTATATGATACGTCGTTCAAGCTATGGATTAAAACATACATAATGTAGGCATACCGCGTTGGACTCCGTGGTGCAGCTACAGCCTATATAGCATGTATGAAGGCGCGAAGCGGTTAAAATAAAAGCGGGAGGCAGCTGCAGGGTCCTGCAGAGGCCCTTGGTGGACGATTTACCATGCGCTAGGCAGTTTGTTAGGCCTACGCGCTCTATATTAGTGAAATGCGGGAGCGTCGATCCTCGCGCGCGGGACTGACAATTTGCATAATGCGCTATGCCCGCGGCCTCCCACTTGGAAGGATTCTTCAAACTGGTATACGCTATACTAGGGAACGACTGTTATGTTTATTTTTTTTCATAATCATTGATAACTTCATTATCATCACCCATATAATAAAACATGATAATTATAAAGACACATTTGGCTTAATTTCGGCATTGTTCGACATTGTTTTTTGCCAAACAATTTTGTGTGCATTCAATTTCGCCAATTTTCTTACCGCAGTTATATTCTGCAGTTCAAAATCGTTTTTAGCATTTGAATTCGTATATTGATCATTCGGAAACTTTTTGCTTGCATTTGATTTAAAACATATTTCTATTTAGTAAAGTTGCCATCAGATTTACAGCGAGTAAATTCGTGATTACGTAAAATATCACCCTGCGGAAAATCCGTTGGCGATATTGAAATCAACGTTGATGTCACAGTCAAGAAAGCAAACTCTGTTTGTACTTCCTTCGCCGTCACCTCGGACGCTGCAACCCCAACGATTGAATAAAGGGTTGAAAAGGCTTGTGTCTATTCATATGCAAGAACCTCTTTTCATATGCATTTCTGGCTAATCCTCCACCATCTGGCGGGGATTAATTTGCTAACACAATGGCATTCGTCGCTCTTCGCCGAGCATATTAACACAGTTTCATCGTGTTCCCTTTAATAAATTAAAGTTAGAAATCAAATAGAACAACAAAATCAATGAAACACGTGTTAAGAAACAAAGAAATACATAATAAATTAACAAAACAATAGAAAACATAAGGAATAGTCGGGCTCATTCAATTGTTGTTGTTGTTGTATTATTATTCAAAATCGTCTAAAGAATATATGTAGTGAAAACCAATGTTCAATTATGCAGAAAATATGATTTATGGGCCAAATGTGAATTTATTACCCTTTTTGCAAAAATTACCATTAATATGCAAATTCGAGAATTTTTCGAGAAAACAAAAATATCATGGTATTTTTTACATCTTACTTGAAATGCATGCAAGTTTTCGCGACAATTTTTAAGGCTGAGCTCTTAAGGGGGCCATAATAACCCCCTACTGAAAAAAAGACCATAAATAGCCCGGATTTTTGTAGGGTTCAAGGGTGCCCTCTGCTGGCCACCTGCACAATATTTCAGAGTGCAATCATGTTTTGTTATTGTTATTTGGGTGCCCTTAAGACATTAGAATTGGTGGCTTGCTTTCATTACAAAAATCACACTGGACTTTATTTCGGTGAACATGCTCCTTGACTAATATCTCAGCATCCAAGTGGCTCAGAGTCATGATTTGAATGGCTAAACATACATTTTCAGGGATTTGGAAGCCAGTGGTATAAATTAGAATAAGCTGCACATAACCAATAATCGGCCATTTTGGATTTTAAAAATGGCTGCGTGGAAAATCAGTGTTTTTCAATATCTCAGCATGCAATTGACTTAAAGTCATAATCTTAACGGATAAACATACATTTTCAGGGATGAGGAAGCCAGGTGTACAATGTAAAACAATTTAAACATTACCGTAAATCGGCCATCCTGGATTTCCAAATGGCCGCCTTCAAAATGGGTGTTTCTCAATATTCAGCATCCAAGTGGCTTCATAAGTCATGATTTTAACGGCTAAACATACATTTTCAAGAATGAGGAAGCCATAGGTTTATAAAAGGAAAGTATGTTTAATATAATCATATAGCAGATTATATTGTTCATTTTATTATAATAGATGTTCTTAATAGTGGGGCAGATAAGTGCTAAAACCCACAGAAATCGTTCAAATAGTCATACAAGCATGCAAATCGGCATGTGTATTGCCATTGGTCCTCTTTTATGGAAACAACATTGAGCCAAGCAAAATTCCAACATGGCGGCTATTTTTCAAGATGGCCGCCAAAAAAGCTACTTTTTGTCATAAAAATATAAATAGTTGGTCATTTCCGATGATTTTAGGGTCAATTTCACTTATTTATAGCATACAGTAAACAAAATATGCTAAATACATGTTTATCCTATTGAAGTACAGCAAATCCAAAATGGCGGCCATTTTCCATGATGGCCGCCAAAAACCAACTTTTTGTTATAAAAATCGATATGGTTGGTAATTTTCAATAGTCTAGGAGTCGATTCACATCATAACTGGTATAAATAAACCAAATATGACTCATAGATACCTACCATGTGGCATAGGTACTGACAAATCTATAATGGCGGCCAATTTCAAGATGGCCACCAAAAGCTACTTTTTGTAATAAAAATAGGCATACTTCGTAATTTTCAATAGTCTAGGAATCGATTCCAATTATATATGATAAGCAGAAAGATGTACTACATTATTAAAGTACCCATCCAGTCCTGCAATAATCCAACATGGCAGCCATTTTCCAAGATGGCTGCCAATAAACTGAATATTTAAGTAAACTTGACAAAGTTGGTAACTTTCACTGATCTGGGGCCGATTATGCTGTGTCGTATGCAAAAACCAAACTTGGTACATCTAAACATATCCAGTGAGATATAGCTCCTGTAAAAATCAAACATGGCAGCCATTTACCAAGATGGCTGGCAGAAAGCTAAATTACCACTTAAAATGGACCCCAATTGCCATTGCACACAATCCACATTTGCCATGCATATCTCTCTCTCACCTCCATTGTCCTCGAAAACTGGTACCAGTTACATCAAACCAGCTTAGGGCATGGAAGTCGGGATACCTCTTCTATTGGCACAATACATTTATAATGTATTTACATCCATTTCAGGATTGTTCCAGTGCCAGTAGAGGAACGCGATGAATCCCGAGGTTCGACAGTAGGAACATACTATACCTGTTTATTCATGCTAGTACTACATGATTACCACATATCCCACTCATCATAGGTACAGGATTGAGTCACATAGTTTCGAATTGGTATTCTGTTGCTGATAGCAGTTTCTTCTTCCATAATGTAAACTGTGTTTCCTGACGGCAGCGCTACACAATAGTTTATTACTGCTGATACTCACCACTTGTTATTAGTAAACTCAGTAGGTTCTCTGTACTAAGTGTCCCTTCGTACATCAAATGAAATGTATCACCTATTAATCTGCATGGGACCTTTCTTGCTTGTATGACTTCACCTTTTACTTGAAGTTATTGAACATCTGTGCAAACAAATGATCTGTGATGTGATATGTCTCCACGATACTTACCGTGGCAGCGACGTCCACGGCCGAAAGTCAAGGGGTATGAAGCTTACCATCGAGCGACCACATCGACAATATCGACGAACGAGGCCTCACCGGACTCCACATCCTGGTACCACAATAAAGACAGCGACGTGCTGAATGTGGCAATCAAATGGCAAACGATTTCCTCCATCAACAAGCTACCAAACATCGTTTGTTGTATCCCTCCAAACGCATAATAGTGATTTGCGTTTACAGCCGGCACAGTTCGCAATGGGGCTACGATACCACTTGAGATGATGGAACACTAGTTGAAATATGGGCCCTGAACAATACACTAAAACTAATCCACGACCCAAAGCTTCCAAAGTCAATTGTCTTTGAAGAGATGATACAACTCAGATCATGTCTTTTGCAACTCACTACTTGCTCCCACCAGTCGCAAGTTTGTAGCTGAGCAAATTCCAAGATCCCAACACCAACCCATCGGCACTCAACTTGCAGTAATCACGCTGAACAAGACCCCATTCAGGCGCAGGTTCGATTTTGCCAAGGCAGACTGACATGCTTTCACCGAAAACCTTGATCTTGCTCTTAAAAAACTCTCAGCAGACCCAACGAACCATAAATCATTTGTAGACATCGTCAACAAGGTGTCACGTAGAGATAGCCCGAGAGGCTGTCGCACAACATACATCCCAGGCATCGACGAACAACCCAGTCAGCTTCTTTCAAGCTACATCACAGCCTATGACACAAATCCCTTCTCAAATGACAAATCATTTAATCAGAGCAAACGAAACATATAGGCCCTTTATCACAAAAATGGCTGCGAGACACCTGTTTTCCAAAACAGTGGTTCTGAGGGCGTCGCTATCCCTTAGCCAGAATAGGACTCAAACGAAGCCAAAAACTTTCAACCGATCTCGCTCCTGTGCCAAACATACAAGCTGCTTGAACGTTCCGTTCTGAATACAATTGAGCCCACAGTGACAGCTTACCAAACTGTGAGCATACAGGCTTCCAACCAGGAAAATCCACCAAAGGACAACTTATCAACCTGACCCAAAACATCGAAGACGGTTTTCAGAACAATGTCATCACCTTTGCAGTACTTGTAGATATATCTGCTTCTTATGACACTGTCGATCACCAAAGGCTACTAACAACGATTCATGACATCACACATATCACAGAAGACGTCAAACTCATCAGATTCATCCAGAACATGCAGAAGATGATGCAGAGTAGACGCTTCTTTGTCGAACTTGATGGACAGTATAGAGCGGGTGACAGAAACAGAACAAGAGTCTTCATAGTGGCAACACTCTTCATCCAATCAAATGAAAATACTGAAAACTTTATCTATGCAGATGACACATGCTTTACATGCATAGTACCTTTGAAGCTGTTGAACTCTATTCAACTCAGCTCCCGCAAAACATTTGGGAATACTACACAGCAAATTACCTGCGAGAAAACCAATAAAAGATCGAGGGGTATGTCTTCCACCTCAAGAACAGGGAGGCAAATAGGGAATTAAGCTAGTCAGATCGACTAAGAGTGGACAAAACGTGTAGCTCAACCACTGCGAGCTATAGGGTACCTATGTGAAAACTCGATCGTGCCTTATCCTATAATAAGCATATCAAGAAGACGATAGGCATATCTCGAAATTGTATCATGTTAGCAACATTACACTTTGGCGCTGACCCCAATTTATAAACTGCAGGTATTGTCCTATTGTGAAGAACCTTGACACCACACCCAACAACACATCAAGACATAGCAAGCTGCCTGAAACCAATAGTTGACCTTGCTGGCATCGAATATCCAGACCAAAGACTAATAAACATAATTATGTCTAAATGAACGATTGAAGCAAGCGACAGATGACAAACACAGGCGTCTTGCATCCCAACACAGCTTCCTCGATTATTTCCCACCACTTGCATGACTTGAGCAGACCCTGCTCATCAGCAAATTAAACCTGCAGTGGACAGAGTGCCAATGCCTGAACTGAAAAGGACAAGAATGGGGCGGTGTAAGGCCAACTTTGCAAGATGGGGCTTTGCCCATGAACAAGATACTCTCTGCGGCTGCGGACAGACCCAGACGATGGACCACATCTTGCAGTGTAGAGAAGCGGGTTGCACACGAAAGACCTGGCCCTTGTAAATGCGATGGCAATCGCAGCAATTGAGTTATGGAATAATTTAATTTAGGAACCTGTGGTATTTTCAAGAAAACTGTATTTTCGATTTTGGTGACCGAGGGGGCAGAGCATTATCCATTGAGCGCAAGAGCGCAGGCTTAGTTTCTTATTATAGGGGGCAGCTTATGGCAAAAGCGAAATTTTGTATGAGTTCCCTATATATTGGGGGAGAGGGGTCTTTTCCCTTAGCTACACTTGTCGTTAGGTTTGGATGCAGGAAATATGGTTTCTTTATACAATAGACACTTCGAATCGACTCCATGATGATTTTAACTTTCCCAGCGCAACCTATTTTATATTCTTATGAAAAAAAAAATTGCTTTTTGACGGCCATCTTGAAGAATGGCCGCCATGTTGGCTTTTACAGTACCTTTGTCAGGGGGTAGATTTGATTTTGCACACTATAAATTATTGAAATCGACTCTAAAATCATTGAAAATGGCCAACTATTTCTATATTTAGGACAACAAGTTTATTCTTGGCGGCCATCTTGGAAAAAGGCCGCCATGTTGGATTTTACGATAACTTTGTCACGGGATAGATCTGGATTTAGCATATTTAGTTTTTGCATAATATAAATTATTGAAATCGACTCTAAAATCATTGAAAATTACCAACTATTTATATTTTTATGACAAAAAGTTTGCTTTTTGGCGGCCATCTTGGAAACTGGCCGCTATGTTGGATGTTACGGTAACTTTGTCACGGGATAGATCTGGATTTAGCATATTATTTATTTTTTGCATAATATAAATTATTGTAATCGACTCTAAAATCATTGAAAATGACCAACTATTTATATTTTTATGACAAAAAGTTGCTTTTTGGCGGCCATCTTGGAAATGGCCGCCATGTTGGATTTTTGCGTGGCTCAATGTTGTTTCTTTAAAAGTGATCTAAACCGAACACAAAAAGTAACTTCACCCCTAGGGAAAACATCATAATTTCTTAAATAATACCTTTATAAAGATTTTTTTTTCACCAAATGATTGCTATGATGGAGCCGTAGCTTCTGTGTAAAAATCAGACATATCCGTGAACGTACGGCTGACTGAGCACAAATAAAAGACAAAATGGTCACTTTTCAAAAGATGCAAGATTTCATTCATGGCTAACCAACATCACATCTGTTTTAACGCATCGATTGTGATCTGTGTAACAATACAGTTTGAATTCCCGCCATTGTTTGTGATTTGTAAATGAACACACATGTAAAACAGATCACATGAAGGTTAAAACGTTGAATTGTCTGTCATTTTCCCTTGCCTATCAATTGCAACAAGTCATCGAAATCCATCATGCCAAAGTTGTCAAATCAAAACAGGGCCATTGCTATCGGGCTCTTACAGGCTGGGACCCCTCTTAAACGTATAGCACGGACACTGGGCATTTCCCCGAACGCAATGAGAAATCTTCGTAAAAAAGTCCAAGAAACTGGAGAGGTGAAGGATCTCCCACGTAGTGGAAGACCAGCCTGTAAGAGCCCGATAGCAATGGCCCTGTTTTGATTTGACACAATAGATGCGTTAAAACAGATGTGATGTTGGTTAGCCATGAATGAAATCTTGCAGCTTTTGAAAAGTGACCATTTTGTCTTTTATTTGTGCTCAGTCAGTCGTACGTTCACGGATATGTCTGATTTTTACACAGAAGCTACAGCTCCATCATAGCAATCATTTTTTTGAAAGAAAGATCTTTATAAATGTATTATTTAAGAAATTATGATGTTTTCCCTAGGGGTGAAGTTACATTTTGTGTTCGGTTTATAAGCAATGTACATGCCAATTTGGGTGCTTGTATGACTATTTGAACGATTGTTACACCTATCTGCTCCACTATAATGGTTCAGAACTTCAATGTGTAGCAAGTAATACCTCTAGCATATCCAAATAGCTTGTTGGACATGCATCTTTATATAAGAGTCTTTACATTTCATAATCATCATCCTCATCACTGTCACTGATCGGCAACATGTCATTCTTAGAGTCCTAGTCAGTCTGGTACTGTGTGATACACTGGCATATAGGTATGTACATGATGAATTATTGGACCTACACGAGCATCAATATGTTGGATCAGTCTGCTCGGGTCCTACTAATTAGCGCGAACAAGTGCGAAGTACTGCGGAGAAGTGCGAAGCTGCTGTGTCCTTGTAGTATATAGCCATGCTGCAGCGGATCCAGGTACTGGTGTACAGCAATGCCTGCCTGACCGCATAATGTGGCATGGTTCTGGATTCGTTTGATGTGCTGCTTAAGAGGCATTGCTGACTTATCCGCCTGTTTTGAGGTAGACTTGCAGCCAGCTTGCCTTGCCTATGCGATAGAACCGTCCCGTATTGTCTTCCACCTTGAATGCGTGGGAGGTTAGGGTTAGCCCTAACCCTAACCCTTTCTGAACCTAGAGCTGTCCATATTGGCTGTCCTTGGCCCACTCCGGAAGCCATTTCTCAGCAGAACGTCATAGTGTGCTATGACCAGCACCAGAACATCAGGTGGGATCCTCTATGATACCAGCGCGGCATTGTGTATGGGCTTGAGTGTATGGGATTGTTCTCCTCGATTTACAGCTCGCTGTAGGTAGTACGTCCTGTGGCAGATGCGATAATCAGCTTTGTCAAGCCTCGGTTGTACTCCAGTGTTTTTGCTGCCAGATAGTCATTTAGATCAGCCTTTGTTTTGAAATGGGAAAGGAACCGGCTCATTGGGATGTGATTGATGTTGGTGTCATATCTGATCTGATAATGATCTGATCTACAATTCAGAGCTGGCATCAAAGAGAAGCCTACCTGATGCCGAATTTGTGGTCTTCTTTCCGTACACTGATGTTCTGGTGCTGGTCATAGCATCAACCTTTTGCTAGGAAATACGTCCATGTCGATGGCTTACAGGATGTGCCGAGTGCAGCAAATGTAGACAACTCAAGGTCCAGGAAAGCAAAGGGTTTGTTGGCCTTTCGCGCACTCACAGGGGCAGATAACAAGGACGGTTCTCTTGCATAGGCAAGGCAACCAAACTGCAAGTCTACCTCCAAACAGGCGGAGAAGTCACCAATGCACTGAAGAGCGGCTGCCATCACCAATTACATTCGAATGTGCTGCATGGGCACTAAAAGGCATCCAGATTGCATCCCTGAGTTGCGACTGTATCTTTTCTGCAAGCATATGGCTGAAAGTGACAAGCTGCGATCCACTCTTGGTATTCCAAGCAGCGAATTCACTGAGCCTGATCCAGGCCACATTATGGAGTCAGGAAAGCATTGCTCAGCAGCAGTTCCTGGATCTACTACAGCATGGCTTCTACAAGGGCTCAGCAGCTAATCAGGTTATGCCAATCACAACTAAGGTCCTCCCAGTCTTCAAGGCCATTATCGAGATAGTGAGATGCCAGTGCAGAGAAGATTGTTCAACATATTTATGATCTTGTAGGACCAATAACTTACCATGCATAGAACTCTGTCAGTACAGCATGCACTCAGTGCTAGAATGACAAGAACTGTAGAGTCCGCAAATATCAAAATATCCCACTAATGTCAACATTCACGCAAATGTCATAACACGTCAACTGCAAATGTCATAATAAGCCAGTTTGTAATTAGACCATGGAGCATGAGTAACATCACAGGTCATAGGTCAATATTCCATTAACATACTTCACTGAGTGTACGGCAAAGCACGGCCGCGACCCGGCCGTGTATATTGTCAATGCATAATCTTGTTTAAAATCTTGAGAAGGTTGAACATGTATTACCTTCATACATAACTTTAACCCTAAAAAGGCCGGGCTATTTGAGGTCTTCCTACGGCCGGGGGGAGGGGGGGGGGCATTATGCCCCCCCCCCCCCCCCCCCCCCCCCCAAGATCTCGGCCGCGGAGCGGCCGATCGCCGTGAAAATATGCACGCATGATAAGTGAAGTATATAGAATACAATGGTAATTTTTAATTTTTTTTAAACATTCATTAATTTGCATATTTATGGTAATTTATGCAAATAAGTCATGAAATTGATATTTTTACCCATAAATCATATATTCTTCACAATTAAACTCTGGTTTTCACTACATATATTCTTTTGAGCATTTGGAATAATAATACGACAGAATTGTTTGGAAGAGCCAGGTTCTTCCTTATGTTTTCTATTGTTCTGATAATTTATTATGTATTTCTTTGTTTTTTTTTACTTATGTTTTTTATTGTTTTTATTGTTTATTTTATTTCTAACTATAATTTCACTATTTTGAACCCCAAAACCAACATAAAAAATGTAAACAACACCAAATAACCAATGATATACCTCATTTTACTAAAATTGACATTTCCATATGTTTTGTACACAAATCACGAAATCGAGCGATTTTCGTGCTGACATGCATCGACAAAAGGTCACGTGGCTTTGTAACGGTAGGTCCGATTTTCAAATGTGCGCAAGACCCGAAAGAAAAAAGCCACCAAGCAGCGGCGCGTCATCTTACAGCGTTTTGGAGCAATACAAAAAATCGCAGAGGGGGGGGGGGGGGGGGGGGGGGGGGGGGCGTTATGGCCCCCCGGCCTTATTAGTGTTATATACTAGTATATACTGCATGGCATGTATTGATCACTCCTTGAAAATGTTTGTATATATATTCCAGATTTCGGAATACAAATGTAGTACAAACACACAGTTTTATCTTTACCAGGTAATCATATTTCAGTGTTTTCAATATAAATATGTCAATATAATACCAACAAAGTACAAACTGATACAACATGGGGAAAGACAAACTTTACATATTCAGTATGTTACATGTCCAGCTTTTTGCAATGATTGATTTAAACATACAACGTTCTTTACAGTTTGTATGCCTCCGTCAAAATCAGAACTCTTAGTAAGGCATTTTATCATAGATGAAATTAATGTCATAGGCTTATTAGTTCTTACATACTTGCAAACTAACCAGATAAACATCGATGCGTGCACGTACTTGTTTTATTTGAAAAATCAAACTTAAGTTCATGTTTAACATTGGAGAAAACAGATAATTATTTCAAAAGAAATCCGATTATTAGTTCGTTTGTCAATTAGTGGTTCTTTGAAGCCTAAATGGCGATATTTTAACCTGTATTTTGTACTTTTATTCTACCTTTCAATTGTAAATGTGTATAAACCAATTAATATGTCGTTAACGCATTCACATTATTGTTTTCACATAATAAAACTAACCAATCATGTATCATCGAGCTGGGCTAGGGAGGGGGAGGGGGCTTAAAACAATACAATACATAAGCATTAAATAACAATTAATACACACAAATGCAATGTGAATCACAGCCGAATGTATATTTATATGCGCGACTTTGTACAGGAGTCAATGAAAACCAATGTATAAATTTACTCCTCGATCAGGAGTGAACCCCAAAGTCAAAGACCAATGTATAAATTTACTCCTGGCTTTGTACAGGATTCAATGAAGACCAATGTATAAATTTACTCCTCGATGAGGAGTGAACCCCAAAGTCAAAGACCAATGTATAAATTTACTCCTGGCTTTGTACAGGATTCAATGAAGACCAATGTATAAATTTACTCCTCGATCAGGAGTGAACCCCAAAGTCAAAGACCAATGTATAAATTTACTCCTGGCTTTGTACAGGATTCAATGAAGACCAATGTATAAATTTACTCCTCGATGAGGAGTGAACCCCAAAGTCAAGACCCAATGTATAAATTTACTCCTGGCTTTGTACAGGTCATGACCAATGTATAAATATCCTCGATCAGGAGTGAACCCCAAGTCAAAGACCAATGTATAAAATTTACTCCTCGATCAGGAGTGAATCCCAAAGACCACTGACAATTCTGAAGAGCCAAGCTTTGATCGAGAAGGATCTACGCGTACGTCCTTTCTATCACGATAGGTATTGCGAAATGAACGCATCGTCGGTTTACATGTACATGAATGCACGTCGTTCAGTGTATGCAACGAAGTTGCCGCCAAATTATAATACACGCGAATTCCTATTGGTCGAATTATATGCTAACGATGTGACGTAATGGAATGTAACAATAGAAATGGGCCATGAACGTCGAGCATGTGCACGTGCAATGTGTGCGTGGAGAGGGGGGGGGGGGGGGGGGGGGGGGGACGCGTGCAATGCCATGAAAAGATTTTGTTTAAAGCCTTTTTTTCTTACAATGTTTATCATGTCCGTAAAGACTCACGTAATACTTACTCATCGGGGGGGGGGGGGGGTGAAGAGATAACCCCCCACCCTTTGGAATGGGTATCAATCACAAATCTGCGCCCATAATGTTTCTTACATTTTCAAAAGCCTGAATTTATGACGGGGACTGGGGCCGAATTTGAGCAAATTGGAAGCAAAATTGACTATTTTTGAAGACGAAAAACCAAAGAAATATTGCGATGTGGCCCCCAATAATAATGCATTGCCCCCCCCCCCCCCCTCCCCAAATTGGTCCGACCATGCACACCATGCCACTGGGTGAGTGGAATGCATAAGGGCCATCGAGTCCATGAGTTTGTAAGGTATAATTGACAACCATACGCCCCGATACCTGCCCACCCCCCTGCAGAGCACATATGCCTTCCGCTGGCGAAATAGAATGCTAAAAGAACCATGCAATCTTGAAAACCCCGTTTTCCGCCTACGGCTTCAAATGCGCATTGAACCGTTTATTGAACCGTTCTCAAACGCACAAGTAATTAAGCTTAGTTGGGGCTGTTCTATACCCAGGGCAGCTGCTGCGATGCGGATAGGAGGTTCATAATTCACCACCATCTTATAAATCTCCACAAAGGTATCCATATGCCATCATTATGTCTGTCATCAAGCATCATAGTGCAGAGTTGTCTCATCAGAATTTATCATCATCATTATTTTTATCATCATTATAAACAGTCACCTCTTAATATTTGTCATAATCATAACAACCCATCGCGTGCCCAAACCGTATAACAATTTACAAACGGTTAGTAAAAAACAATATTTTTGTTTGTAAAAAAAACATGCGTTAAATCCAGGGCATTCTCTAAAACATTTTGGATTAAACCATTTCTTGTAAAATATGGTGAAAACTGTATATTGTGCTTGGAATGTGTGGCATTTTATATCAAAAGACGGTGTAATATTTTATGTAAATAA